>MNCI01037343.1:605295-623578 GCA_015680685.1 Gnetum montanum
TAAACCGAAGCAAGGTATGATTTACTTAATGATTCAATTACCCTTGCTAATATATGATTGTGTTGTGGGTGCAGATGGCCATCATACAACCATGGAATGGATCTGGAGCAAACACTTGGAATGGAGCAGCATTGAAGCTGCTATGCAAGGAGCAGAATCGATAATGAGCTTACAGATGGACAACGGAAGGTGCAATCTAAGCGTTGGTAGCAACAAGACTCTTCTCTCTTCTTCTCTTCTATTCTCTCTCCTCTTTTCTCAGCTGCCAACTATGGCCTGATGTCATTGTAATAAGGTGTTCACCCTTGTTGTCATGAACACCAATTTTTGTCAAGTCTTGTAATAAAGACCGTTCACATGTCATCCCATTAGTTCCATTTCCCCTAATAATTCCATACCTACCTGATATCATTGTAAGAAACTCGAGGACGAGTTTTCATTCAGTCATGGGGGTATGATGAGACGCGAAGAGGCAGCACTCCGATATCGCGTATGTGATATCGCGTATGCGATATTGTGTCTTCCCCTGCGATATCGCGTCCCGCCACCATATCTATAAATAAGAGGCAGCACTCCCTTCATTTCCCAATCCTGGCTAGAAGTAGTAAAGCTCTGGCAGATTGATCACTCCAGAGTTAGAATTTTTCCCATGTGCCCGCAGTAGGAGTCCTAGAGTGAACGGCTCTTTATTCGAGCAGCTTGTAACCTGAACCCAAGTTGTGTATGGCAATAAAGAAGAACTTGATTGGATAAACCTTGCAGTACATGGTTTTATTATTGTTTATTTACTGCTTTCCTAGTGCGCATAAGTACGACTTGATTACGAGCATCTACGGACGTGTACGGCTAGTCAAGGAATCCGCTGCTTGTCGCAACGCATGAGTACGACTTGATTACGAGCTTTGGCTGCTTGGTAACCCAGTAGCGTATTCCAAGATTCTGCACTTGGTAATCCCAGTGGTAGTCCAATGTGTATGGCTAATCAAGGAATCGGCTACTCATTGCTAGGCTAGAACGTGTGATAAGTACGACTTAGTTACGAGCACCCACGGGTGTGTACGGCTAGCTAAGGAATCGGCTGCTTATCACACTTAAGCTAAATAGGTGCCTCAGTACGACCACTTCGAGCAATTGCATTACGTGTGGTGATCCCAATAACGATTAGCGTTTGGTAAGCCACAGTTGCATAGGTCAGGGTGTGTCCGGTAAGTGGGAACGGATGCTGACGCTAGTTAATTTAAACTTAGGACATTAGTTAGAGTTAGCTTAGTTTCTCAACCCTTTCCTCTGATAGCATAGAAGATAAACCGAAAAATACCAAAAAAATCACATACCTCAGACTTGCTTAACCATACACCGTGACACTTACAAGCAAGCCTGGGAAGACAACGAATGATTAACCCCAAGTGTTTCTTGTGGCGTTAAGGCGTTTAGTCTGCGGAGTTCAACTGGATCGCGCGTGCACGCTCGTATTCGTATGGTTGAGTGTAGGGGTACCTCGCCACTCATCAATCTCCATGTTAGTAACTTCTACTTAACCATTGGTTTGGGGGTGGTAGGGTGTTGTTAATTTATGTTCAACCCCTAAGCATTGCATAAGCTTTCGAAAGCTAGCACCTGTAAAAATGGGTTCCGTTATCAAAACATCAATGCACATGGCACCCCAAACTTGTTTACAAAATTTTTTGTACAAACCACGTAGCAATAGATGATGTACAATCGATGATAGCTATTGCTTCTGGTCATTTATTACAGTAGTCAATAGCGATGATAATGTATGCCTTTTCATTGGACATGGGTGTGATGGGATCCATGAAGTTAATACCCCATATGTCAAAGGACTCTAGTGGTTGAATGCACTATTGAGGTTCCTCCATTTGCATGGTCATGCCACCATCTTGTTGGCAGCATTCACAAGATCAAATAAATTGGTGGGCATCCCTGAAGATGGTTGACTAATAATACCCTACCATCATGATTTTAATGGATGTGTATCTCCCATCATAGTGGACCCCACAAGGACCCTCATGAGCATCCTAGAAAATGCACAATAGATCAGCATTAGGAACATACCAATAAACCAGGCCATCAATACACATCTTATAAATGTATCCATTGATTTCCATGAAGCATTTGGCTTGATGAAGAAACTGTTGTTTCTTCTTGTAGTCTAGATCTTATAGCATCTCTTGAATGATAAGATAGGTGAGTATGCCATCATATCATTTTGGTTCATCAAGCACTTATTCATTTATTGCACTTGTAAAGAGGAGTTCATCATAAAATTGTTTAGAAAGCAGGCTCTTCTCTTTGTTATTCAATCATAACCAAGACAAGTGTTCAGCAACCACATTCTCAATCCCCTTTCGATCTACCATTGTAAGATCAAACTCCTGCAAGATCACCAACTACTATATGACATGGAGCCTGACCGTTGGCTTGTTCATGAGGAAGCGAATGGAATAGTTATCAATGTGCATAAACACTTTGTATTCAAGCACATAGTGCATAAACTTATCTAGAGCATACACCACATCCACTAGAACTTTCTCTATTGTGGTGTAATTCAGCTATGCACCCACAATGCTTCAACTTGCATAGTGGATGTAATATGGATGTTTCTTATCATCCAATCATGTAAGAATGGCTCCCAAGGCATAATTTGATGCATCTATCATTATAGGAAATGGTATGGACCAGTCAAGTGCTCATAAAATTGGAGTATTTACAAGCTTCTACTTGAGACTCTGGAATGCATTTTCACATTCCTTGATCTATATGAATGGAACATATTTCTTTGTAAGCTTGACCAAAGGTTTTTTAATCTTAGAGAAATTATTTATAAAACACCAGTAGTAGCCTGTGTGTCCAAGGAATGACTAGACATCTTTAATGATTTTCAATTGATGAGTTATTTCTTGGATGACCCTTATCTTTTCAGGGTCCACCTCAATCCCTACTTGTGTTCAGGTACAATGTTGCTCGAATAAAGATCCGTTCACTTGGGGACTCCTACTACGGGCACATGGAAAATATTCTATCTCTGGAGTGATCAATCTGCTAGAGTTTCCCTACTTCTAGCCTAGGATGGGAAATAAGGGGAGTGTCACCTCGTATTTATAGATTTGGCGATGGACCACGATACCGTGTACGCAACATCGCAGGGTATGACGCGATATTGCGGCTCATGCAAATCGCATCTCATCATACCCCCATGACTGAGAGAAAACTTGTCCTTGAGTTCCTTACAATAATATCAGGAAGGTATGGAATTATTAAGGGGAATGGAACTAGTGGGATGACATGTGAACGGATCATCATTACAAGACTTGACAAAACTAGTGTTCATGACAACAAGGGTGAACACCTTATTACAATGACATCGGGCCTTTGTTGGCAACTGAGAAAGAAAGAGAGAGAGAAAGAAGTGTTGCTGCTGCCAATGCCAAGATTGTGCCTTTGTTGTCTATCCGTAAGCACGTCATCGATCTTGCTCCTTGCATAGCTACTATAGTGCTGCTCCATTCCAATTGTTTGCTTCCAGATCCAATTCGTTATTTCATGATCGTCATCTGCACACACAACACAATCTTATATTAGCAAGGGTAAATGAATTTCAATGTAATTGATACGTTGCTTTCGTGTAAGTCCATTGGCTAGGTTGTGGTATGGCTGATAGGAATCTGGGGATATATTAATGATGACTACCGAAGGTGTAGGGGTTAGGAAGAAAATCAAAAATTTAGGGCTAGGAGAAAATCGAAAAAATCAGGCCCCGTACCCCCATGACTAATTGCGAACCTTTGGTAGTGTTAGAATTGAGAAAGAAAAGGAGTAAGAAAGATAGATAAAAAGGGACAACTAAAAACATCAGTGAAATGGATGTCAAGATGGAATGAACAAAATAAAATTAATTGCAAAATGTTAAGGAAAAGAAGTTAACAGGTGCTCCAAAGAGGAATGTCAGTGGATCCTCCCCAAAGTAGGCTCATGCCCTTAATGCCCTGACAAGCCCACATTCAAAGAGTCTGTAGGCTCTAGGAATGTCATTTGGAACAAGAGTTAAAGACTTAACCACAAGCATTTACCAAAAATAAAATAACGTGTCAACCAAAATATATACACTAATGATACAACCAGCAATGAGGTGAATAGTGGAGAGAAGGGTGGAGAGAAGAAAATGGAATGGAGTCCTAAGAACAAGGTGGTGTACAGCCCCTTGTGTTTTTTATGATTAATGTGACTTGGCAAGTCTCATTCCAACTCCGGGCTCAAACCACCCACATCCAGTGACTTCGCATTAATGCATTCAGCTAAACCATCCACTTAGATAACAAGAATGCCTTGCCCAAGAGTCACCACCATTCCGACAAAACAAAGGAGAGAATGGGAAGCGAGAAGGGCCTTAGTTAGAGGGAACACTTTTAGTTCCATAACTAGTGCTTGTAGCCCAAGGAATTATTTCGTCTAAGGGGTGTGCTTTGAATTCTCACTTTCTTTGTTGTTTTTTTTTTTTTATGCGTGAGAACCATACCATGCAAAGACTGTTTATTTTTATTATCTCAGCTTCTGATAGTTGGGGTAACATCGGAATAGCGAGAAAACTTAAAAAGAAAACATCCAAGCACCCAAGAGAATGACCAACACAAAAGCATCAAGTTCCCTTGAAGTCACACCCTTTTCAATCCTTGAGTCCTTCCTTAGTTTGAAAAATGCCCAGTCACTGATTCATTTAAGTTCTTATTAAGAAGGAGACTGTACATTTCCAAGCCGAGAGAGACCATAGAAACTGGTGGATGGATGGATGAAGTGATCTCATTGCCTGCCATATCAAAAGAAACATACCTTAGTATCAACATCACAACTTAAGGTAAAAACCAAACATTAGCAATCAATATGAAAATAGTTCATACCATCATTCCAAACTCTTATTGGGTGACAAACTTACATGATGGATCACACACACACACACAAAATGGAAAAAGTATAACGATGTTGTAAAACAAAAAACAAGAAAAGTTAAAGAAAGTTGTAAAACAAAAACTAGAAAAGTTAAAGAAATTTGTAAAACAAAAATGTGTAAGAAAAAAATGTTGTAAAACAAAAATGTATAAAATAAAAACATGAAAAACAAAAACTTAAAAGAACTAAGGGCCCCATATGATTAGCATAGGTGGCCATCTCCCCCATGACTGAGTGGAAAGGGAGAGATCCGAAATAATGAGTGCCTGTTTGAATTTTGTAGAAGTGCCCAACTTCTCCCAATTGATGATCTTAGATTAAGGGATGGAAGTTGGCAACACTCATATTCCAATGTGTCTATGCCTTTGTTGTTAGCATGGCTGATCTCTTCAGTTCATTCCATGCATATTTTTCTGCTCCTTCTAGTAGCTGTCAACCACGGGGTGTCTACTACTAGTTGTGTGGTTGCTACATATAGGCATCTTTGTTTCAATGTTTCGAGGGCACACCTGTTACATGGAGGTATTTCCTTGATGTCATTACCCAATGAATTATTGTATGTGATGCATGGAACTTTCCTCTTCTCGATCTTCCCATAAATATTTATCTTAGAAATTTTCAAGGAAAGATCATGGATCCTAAGGCATGCATCTACTGTACTAAGCCATGCCCTTCCCATTATAATTGGGAAGTCTCCTTCATTATTGTTCACTTCAATCACTAGAAAATTAGCTGGGTAAGACCAACCACACATAATGGTCATGATATCCTCAACCAATCCTAAGGGAATGGTGATGGACTGGTCTGCCAGCTCTAGTTGGATGTTGCTCTTCTTGAGTTGTGGCAGGTTCCAGGTGTGATACATCTCTCGTGAAATTAAGTTAACTCCAAAACCTGAGTCAAGAAGAGCCCTATGTGGTTTATTTTCAGCAATTTGTAAATAGATTAAGGGACTCCCAGGGTTAGTTAGTTTCTTAGGAAGGTGGCCTACCTTGATCTAGTCAGTTACGGTATGCGTTAACATAACTATATGTGTTAAGCTCTGTTGGACTGAAGGGTGCTCCGAAGTGTTAGATGGTGGAGGAGTGTACATGGGCCCAACCGCTTGTTGTTGCGAGATTTTGTTTGGGCTTTTGGTTCTGAAGAAGGGTCTTCTCTTTTTACAGTTGTTAGAACCAGCAGCAGGTTGGATATTTACAACTCTCGCAGCGTAACGTTGCTACGGTTGGGTAGGAAGTTTCCCTTGCATTGTTGGAGCAGGAGGTGTTATGGGAACCACTACTGGTGGAAGAGGTGCGAATGGATTTGGAGGATGGTGTGGGTATGGAGTGTCTCTTGGAGGAGAAGGAGTCCTTCTGAAGTACTCCCGAACTTGGTAGTGACGGTGGAGAGTTGAGTGACTTATAGAGTCACTTGGAGAAATCGGCTGCTGCACATAATATCCATAAGGGTCAGGCTACCGGTAAGGGTACTGATGTTTCAACAATGGCATCCCCCATAACTGTGGGTATTGCCACTGCTGAAGTTGTCCAATGGATTGTGGTGAAGTTCCACTCGGATAATACGTTAGTGGTTGGTGGAACTACCTTGGGTTATCTTCTGGATAAGGTAACCTTCTGGGTGTTTGCCATTGGTTAAGTCTTGGATTTAGCGCATACACCCCAGACTCCTATAGATGTGAGATAACTGGGCAACATCCCTCAGGATGGTCATATTGGCAGATCTCACATCCACCATCATCGTCTGTGTTAGAGTCCATAGCCACATCGGAGTTAGTGATTTTCCCCTTACCCTTGTTATGTGCAAGGCCTAAATCTCTCCACCTTTTCTTAACTTTGTCACTACTTTGTTCTATCTTAGACTCTTCTACAATTTTTAAGACAGTTTCAATTTTAGAGTCTAAGGAACTCCATACTTCATCTACCTTAGCCGTTATTTCTGTTATGAGCTTTTGAAGCGGCAAGGTCTTTCTATTCTCCATCTCTTCGATTGGTGATTCATCCTCTTCATCACAAAATTTCACTCCCTTCTTTTGAAGGGAGGGGTCACAGTTGTATTCTTCCACACTTTCCCTTTTGCATAGCTCACCTTCTTCTTTTGCTACTTGTCCCAACAAGCGATGTACTTCATGGGCTCTAAGTTGTGAGCGGCTCCCTTGGGCATAAGTTCCAAGGGTTCTTCTAGTTTCATGCCTTAGCCAATCCACGATGTGGCGAAGTTGATCCCGCTGAGCATACCCATGGCCCGGGCAATGATGTAACAATGTGTAGTAGTGGGCCATGGTAGCATCCAAGGGATCATGAGTACCTTGCTTCCAGCCTTGGATCTTCTTACACAAATTGGACACTCTGGAGTACGTCTGATACTTATCGTTGAATAGTTCTAGCATCGTACTCTACCTCCTGATGGTTTCCGGTTCCAAGGACCGGTACCAACTCTCTACTTCTTTGGTGAGTGTCTTTGGGAACAACTTAAGTTTTTGCCACTCTTTTTCTATATTCTACAAGGCACAGGCATCGTGGAATTCTTATAAATGATTTTGCGGATCTACATTGTATCCCCCTTCAAATCGTGGGATATTCTTCATGTCTAAAAGTTTGATCCGACTATCTTTTAAATGCCTTGTGGGAATCCTAACTGCCTCTGTTATGTCAAGCATACTTCAGGTTGCGAGTAGGGGCTCATCATGGTCATCTCTTTCATGATGCCTATGATGTCTACGTTGTTCCCTACTCTCCCTACGTCCTTGCCCTTGTCCTCTCTCTCAACTTTCCCATCGAGGTCTCTCATTTTTTCTACCTTTATCCTCTCCATTGTGTCCATGATGGCTGCGCCCAGATGTGGAAGGAGAGGGTGGGTGATGTGAAGAAGGGGAAGAAGAAGGGGAACCATTGCCATGACGATGTTTCTTGCCTTCTCTTCAGCTGCTACGGCCCTGATCGTGGTGACAATCTAAGTGCCCGTCCTTAGCATGAGTGGTTGTTCCCTCTGTGAATAGTTGGTGTTCACAGGCATCAGAACCAGGGATATGTATCATTGATCATAGGTTCTAATACCCAACCTCCTCACCATCGTTAGGAGGGGAAACATCATTTTTTAGAGAACCCGTGATAAGGGGTTCCTCATCTCCTATTTCGCTAAGGACATGCCAACCTTTGCCCTTCAAAAGTGTATGTTGACTCTCCTGCCTTAAGTCCCTCATACGTTGTGCATCCGTGGGATGATAATCCCTCATCTCAAAGTCTTCAACAACGTATTCAGCAAATAGTTCTTGCATGCCAATCTGTGCCAAGGCACAGAAGAGCATGTTAGAGACTGATCAATCTGGGGATAACACGATGTTACCTTGCAAATCCCTCCATCGCAGCTATTCATCCTGATGGAGGATAAAAGTAAAGTTTGAAATATATTCATCGGGATGAGTATAAACTATCTTATATTTTTTAGGACTTGGCTGATTTTGGTTATGTGTTTTTGATTGCCGACTGTCTTTTGTATTGCCCTTAGGTGATGTGCTCTTGTGAGAAGAAGGCATTTTTATTGGTGTGCTATTTCACCATTATATAAATTTTCTCTTTTGATTAACCCGAAGGTTTGTTAAGACTCATAACGATGTGAATGATATCCTTATGTTCTATATGGTGCACAAACACTTAGTCCTTGGCAACGGTGCCAATGATGAGTGGCGAGGTACCCCTACACTCAACCATACGAAATGAGCGTAGCACGCTCGATCTGGTCGAACTCCGTAGACTAAATGCCTACATGCCCCATGGAACACTTGGGGTTAATCATTCATTGTCTTCCCAGACTTACTTGTAGTTGTCACGGTGTATGGTTAAGTAAGTCCAAGGTATATGATTTTTATAGTATTTTATGTTTTTCTTCTATGTTATCGAGGTGAAGGGTTGAAAAACTAACTAACTCTAACTAATGAACTAAGTCTAAATTAACTAGCGTCAGCATCCGTTCCCACTTACCGTACACACCCTGAACTATGCAACCGCGGCTACCAAACACTAATCGTTACTGGGATCACCACGTGTAATGCACGTGCTCAAAGTGATCGTACTGAGACACTTAACTAGCCTAAGCGTAATGAGCATCCATTCCTTGACTAGCCGTACACATCCTTAGATGCTCATAATCAAGTCGTACTCATTCTGCATTGTAGGAGTTGAGGGTGAGAGAATCTAATCGCGATGAGCAGCCGATTTCTTGATTAGCCATACACATCCGTAAATGCTCGTAATCAAGTTGTACTCATGCCACGCTACTGTAGGGTAATAAATAACAGGTAATAAAAAACAAGTAATAAATCCTATTCCATGCACTGCAAGGTTTATCCACAAAGCTTGTCTTTATTTCTGTACACAGCTTACGTTCAGGTACAATGTTGCTTGAATAAAGATCTGTTCACTTGGGGACTCCTACTGCAGGCACATGGAAAATATTCTATCTCTAGAGTGATCAATATGCCAGATTTTCCCTACTTCTAGCCAGATTTGGCAGCGTACACGACATCGCAAGGTACGACGCGATATCGCATGGGATGTGATATCGCAGCTCATGGGAATCGTGTCTCATCAACCTCCTTTATTCTTTTCACGACCATGTTCATCAGCATTCTTATCATCTTGATGCTTATCCAAGCCCCTACCTTGACTCCCACTTTTGCCTAAACCTAGATTTTTGATAGTGGACTGCAGATTCAAGTTCAAGCCCCCATCATCAATGTCAAGGTGTGGAGAATCTTCATCTTAAGAACCCACTAGAGTGTGGATCCTCATTATCATTTTGGTTGAGTAGGAACAAGGGATTGGTGAACCTCTTTCCCTACATAGCTTTATGATGCTTCACCTAGTGTCGATATCTCCTACGTTGTGTTTCAGTGGGACAGTTGTCCTAGTAGTCATGGTCATGCTCAATGTACTCTTCTTGAAGACCCTGGATGCCCAACTCCTAAGAGTTTGGAGCAGCATCCTAGGAACAAATCAATTGGGAAGCAATACAATGTTGTCCTACATATCTCATCACCGTAGTTGTTCATCCTGATGCAGGATGAAGGTGAATTCAAGCACATACTCATCTAGATGAGTATATACCACCCTACATTCTTGAGGCACTAGCAGTTTAGTGTCATTGCACTTGTGAGAAGAAGACATTTTGCAATTAGAATAAGATATCAATGTGCTTAAATTCTTATATTTATTTTTAGAATGATTTTGACCTTAGGGTTTTTCCAACAATGTTAATAATTTTTACTATGCCTAGATAGTGCATGTTTCAAACAAAAACAATCCCTGGCAACAACGCCAATGATGAGCATCGAGTACCCCTACAACCAACGACACAAATCACTAAGCGTTCACATGTGATCTAGTTGAATTCTGTGGACCCTTTGTCTTCTGGTACACTAGCCTCTAGGAAGTGCAACTAGCCCTAGTAGTCATTTTTTGTCTTTCCAATTACACTTGTGATATGCAAAGGTATGGTTAGGTGCAACTAAGGCATATGATTTTTATTATTTTTATGTTTTATGTTTTAGGTGCTTAAAATAAAGGATGAAAAGAATGAAGTAATTTAATTACTAATTTAATCTAACTAACTACACCTAACTAATCCTAACATAAGCATTTATTCTCACTTTCTGTACACATCTTGAACACATATAACACTGGTGGGTTACTAAACGTTAAGCATTACTAGGATTACCAAGCATCATGCACATGCTCAAAGTGGTCATACTTATGTGCTTAATTAATCATTATTTAATCTAGCTTAATTTAGCATAATTACTTAAAAGCATTAACTAAACTTGCTAAAAACATTGAATGCATGAGAAAATATTTAATCTAGCCAAAGTGTTGCAAGGTTTATTAGAAAGCTCATATTTATTGCCACACACACTACCGTGCTCATGTACAATAGTGCTCAAATAAAGATTTGTACACTTAATTGCTCCTACTGCAGGTACTTGGGAAAATATTCTAACTCTAGAGAAGAAAAACTACAAGAGCTCTGCTACACTATGACAAAGATTGTCATAAATACAACATGTGAGTAGGTATTTATAGGCAAAAATAGACATTACGATGACCAGGCCACTTCAACGCATCAAATTATGCATCAATGAGGCCTAGTCAATGGGGCCTAGTCGAAGGGGCCTAGTTGACAAGGCCCAATCGACACAGCCAATTTACAATTCATCAATGTTTTATATATTATTCATGCTAGATCATATTACTATTATATAAAACCTCCTTTATATAACATATTTCAATAATTCTATGATTTTTCCCAAACTATTTCAATTATTAATTATGTTGGATTATGAAGGATGGGATTTATGCTAACTTATCATGGTCATGTGAATGTAAGATATGTGAGGTTGGAGAATGATTAACCACAATCACTAGGTGACTTTGGAAAATTCATTTTCCCTCTCATAAGTCCCAACCTTCAAGTGTGATGACCCATGGCTATCCTATGAGTAACAAGATGAAGTGAGTTCCTCTCCACTTGAGAATCCTTAGCCACCCAGGAGACCTACTATGATGTCATTTAGCTTATAATTAAAGGCACATGCATGAGGGTTGAACTACACCATTGGCAAAGTTTCCAAAAGAACCATGTTCTTTGGCAGTGCAACTAATCAGCTAGATTCGTGTTGGAATTCCTACCTTAGAAATGAAGGGCACCATGAGCAAAGTCTCCTTAAAAAAATGAAAACCATGTTCATTGATAATGTAATAAGTTCTTAAGTATGATGGGGTCTGGCAGCAATCCTCACCCTAACCTCCATTCCCTTTTAAACCATTTCCCCCAAAATTCCAAAAACAAAACTAAGGAAAAATCCAAAAGTTGTGGTCAGCCATGATCTTAACAAATCATGTCCTCTTCATAAAGTTTAGTATAAGTCTTGTGTTCAAAGTTGTCCTCATACTATTTACTTTACTTGTGAGATGATTGGGAATGAAATCTTAATTATAAGTTACAATGTATATGTGTGTGTCTGTGTGTGTAGTCAAAATTATAATCTATAAAGTTTATGTATATTAAATCTTGATTAAACAAGGTGGTGTGTCATAAGTGGGCCCATGTTTAGTGCTCTTTTAATCATGTGATTATTTTAATCATGTTTAAAACATTATAGTTTAGCTACAAGCTTTATTTTATCTCCTTATTTTATAATATTTTGATTTTTTATATTTTACGTATTTTTCCTTCCTTTTAAAATTTCTATGGTTTTTGCTATCCTTGCACTTGCATGCAATTCAAAGTTTGAGGACTAAATGTTGATATCAACATTCCCATAAGCCGATGGGGCCATTTATTGATGAGTTTAACTACTATGGTAGGGTTTCACAACTTCAGGGTCATCCCCTCTTTTAAACCAAATGCACAAGACATAAAGGGTGCATCCAGAAAGTATTATTTAATCTTTGAGTTATTAGATGATATACACAGGTAATGTTGAATGCTTTTGGATCATGTAGTATCATGACAAATGAAACTTCAACTAAAAACCTAATCCCCATAACGTAGAACAATGAGTAATTTTGCGTTTCAAAGTGCATGGTTCCTTACCTACTAATTCTCACTTACAGTAACAACGGGATCTGTATTTCCCTGATTTAGTGTCTAACCCAAGTGGCAATATCGGCGGCAAGTTCTATGGGCAGCCAGCAGGAAATACAAACACGGCAGATATTGTTTTAAAAAAGAACTGTTTATGCCGGTTGCCATGAACGTGGTGGCCGGCCAGATGCATGTGTACGTAGCTGTTGCTATTGTTCTGTCTCTTCTCTGCGATTGAGTAATCCATTGCTGAGGAAGCAATAGCAGCAGTGCTGCATAAATCGTTGACGTTACGAGTAAAAATGGAAGTTGCAGGGAATCTGCACGTTTCCCTGTGCAACTTGGACGAATTTGGAGGCATGTTTGGCCGGCTTTGGCATCAGCATGGCTATGCGCTGCGTTGAATTCTCTCTGGCTGAGCGGCCTTCCATGGCCACTGTGCTGGGCCTCCTGGAGGACGATTGGGATCGTTCCGCTGCTTCTGTTGACCTTGACCTTGACGAAGTTGATGACTACGACTGTCACAGCGACCTCTACTAATTGATTCATGTTCCATTTTATGATGATTTCCATTTGTTTTCGGTTTTTGTCCATGTTAAGTTTTGTCGGAGGCGATGCATGTAGATGTATATACATTGGGTCGAAGCCGTCCATGTCCATGCCCATGCGGCATGCCAAACAGAACGCAACCCCTGTGTGGTTGAATTTTCAATAGGCAATAAAGTTTATGCTCTCTCTTGGTTATTCTAAAAAAAAGAGGAGCGGTAGACAAAACGTTTAATTTTCTGCTCCTATTCCTACATGGACAGCGATACCGCTAGTTTAGTCCCAAGGATCTAGAACAGGTTGTGGAGGTGCTACAGAAAGCAATCTGATCAGAGGTTGTAAATGAATCAGAATAGGAAGGGTGCAGACTTGTTGAAGAAAGTGTGCTTCCTGGAAGCATGGACAGATAAGCCTTCACAAAAGGTCATCCAGTTTGCAGACAAGATCCAGGGCTCTATATTGATCTAAGTCCTTGTTGTAACTCTTTTTTTTTTTTTATTTGTTATTCCAACAGCTGAAGAGCTTTAATCTCTGTTGTGTGTTTAGTCATTCATAGTAAAAAAAAACACTTTTGGTTACAAACCCCTTTGTTTGTATTAAAAAGTTCATGTTATTTTCTCCTTAAGTTATCAATCATCTTGTTCACTCATTTTTGAACTGTTTTATGAATAGTTATTTTATTTAAATTTTCTTGTCAAGTTGTTAATTTGTTTTCGGAAGTTTACTTTCAAAAGATCCTAGATTGGTTCCAAGAAATCTCATACACTGCTTTAGCGATCTGGTACTGTTATTGTTTAGTCACTAAGTTTAATTTTGAAACTATACTCTTTTAAAATTATTAACATTATTGAATGCAATAATTTTCATTTGTTAAAACACCACGTTGCCCTTAATAGGTAAGACCATTCTCAAGTTTCCTTAAAACAAGTTTTCCATGGGTGCTCTACAGGTACTCTAGGCAATTGTTTCTTAAAACGAGTTTTCCATGGGTGTCACTGTTTGACCCATTTTTACGCATCAACACCTATGAATTGTTATGAAATTAACAATCTTCATCACACCATCAAGGCAATAAGTCTAACCATTAGGGTAAGATTTGGAATATACCATTACCACGTGTTTCAAGATTTTAGCAACCTTTTGTTTTTCTGCTAATTCATCCAGTACATGAGCAATGTAACAAGAAAGAAAAGACATGGTAAAAATGGCATAAGGATTTCTCTTCTTGCCGAAATGGTGAATATGATAGCAAAACTAAGAGGGTAGGGAAGAAACAGCAAGTTTATAGGACATCGACACATGAAGTGGGCCTGCACAACAAAGACATATGTGCTACATGCATGGTAGATTCTGTGGAATGTAGTTTTGTTCAAATGCACCACAATGAAACTGATGGTTTGCCTGATGGGCAAATGAAACATTGGTGATAGAGAAAATGAATAGTATGAGGAATATTTTGTTTTGTTTATTTTATTTTGTTAGGCATTTCACACAGCTGAAGTTGTTCATACGAAGTTGCAATATCCACGGCACATTGTTGGAGAAAACAAAATGGGATAGTGATTGAATTTTTAGACGGATATTGTTACATTAAAAAAGCGAGGCAAAAATGTGCATGCTATGTGCAGTGTTGCCGTAGTATCGAAAAATTTCAGTAGTGCCACCATGATTACTGATTTCACTGATTTTGCTTTGGGTAGTATCAAAGGTTTGGTTGCAAGGTCTATAGTCCGAGGTCATGTCATCATGTTTGAATTTTGTCTCATGCTTCTGTTTAGCCTTCTATGGTATGAGATCTAAACATCACAGCTCTTCGAGGCTCCACCAATGCAAGAAGCAGAGGATCTTGCTGCTGGAGGCCTCAAAATAATGAAAGAAGGCCACTCACAGGTGTAGAGATTATATGATGGTATACAAGGGTCAGAATCCAAACAACAACAAATTTATGTTTAGATATTGGGGCCACATTTCTTGACAACCTTTGTTGGTTTTTGTAGAGCTACTGGTCTTACAGGAGATTTACGGAAAAGCCTATTAAACTTTGGAATGGAAAGACATAGAAGGTTTTGGCTGGACATTTTTTTTTTGACCTAGTGATTGCGCTACAATTGCTTATAGCCAAGTATCCTTTATTGTTGTGGAAAACATTTCTCTACTCCGCATTTAGTTTAGTAGAGCACTACACTGCAAAAAAGTCTTATTTTTTCATTATTAATATTCTTTTTCACTCTCGAATGTTGTTCCGCTTTGCCAGTTGTATTTGAAAAAGGATTTTCAGGGGCTCAAGAATTTAGTTGGTTTTTTTTCTTTGAATGTCCGGACGTGGGTTCAATTCTGTCTCAACAAGTAATGTTGGATTTTACTTTTTTTTTTTTTTCATTTCATTGTCATTCAATTACATTATGAGTAGGGTAAATTTAAAACTATTATTTTAAACCTTTAAAAGAGCAGTAACATTGCCTATCTTTATTATGATGTTTGCAGGTATAAAGCAAATAGATGAAATGAGCTAAATGATCAGCGAATGTGAACAACCTGGACAAGCTTAACTTGAAGAGGAGCTAAATGATCAGCAAATGTGAACAACCTGGACAAGCTTAACTTGAAGAGGTAGAAGGCATGGATAATTGAAAGGAAGGAGGAACCAAGAAGTTTAAAGAGGAGTTTAGAGAAAGACTAAAAGGATAACCAAAGCTATGTGAATGAAATTTTTTTGACTATAATCCCTAATCATTTCAAAACTTTGTAGGTAGTTGGGAACCACAAGTCCCTTTTCATAAATCTAAATATGTTTTCCTTTCTATTTTGGCATTTTCTCCTTCCTTCCTAGATTAGTTACGATTACTTCAGGTGGAGGAAAAACTCAATATGGAATTACATTTAAATAAAGCATCTTTCATCGAATTACCAAAGGAAAAAAAGGTCACAATGTAAAGACCTACTAAAGGAGGTTTGTCTCTTATAGGTTCAGGCTAGTAAACATCTAGCAAAGGAGATTAGAAGCTAAGTCCAAGTCCATAAATTTTTCTTTATCAAATTATGTATGTTATTTTTTTCTCTTTTTCTACAATGCTAAAATATAAGTCTATGATTAAGTTATAAATTTAAACTTCATTACTACTCTACTAGCTAAAACTATTCCTACATTTTCATACCCATGCAAGAGATACCCTAGATGATAGTGTTTTTGAAAGGTGCTACTTGCAACATAATTTCATGCATCAACACATGCTCCTACTATTTTTTATTTTTTATTTTTAATATGCTCCTGCTATTTCCTATCAAAAAAGACCATGTACTTTCTATAAATTTTCTACTACCATTTCTAGTTTTGGCATGCATCCAACATCAAAGGCACGTTGATGAGGGATGAAATTCCCTAAAATCACTTCATTCTACTTCTAATGTCTATCATTTTTCCTCATTTACACTTCATATTTAGTAGTTTCTTCCATGTTTTGTACTTTCTTTGCTTTTCCTACATTTTGTTTGGTATCTACCAACTATCTTTAGCTACCACAAGAAATTCATATAAAATTTTTAACCTATAAAACTTCTTCTCTCTTTGCAATTGCTAATTGAAGATGAAGTCTAGAACCTGTAAGATTTTGAACTCTATGCTTAATTAAGGTCTTCTTGTTGAGAATCCATGAGTTTGTTTGAGTTCTAGATCCAAGAGTAGTAGTGATAATTCTACCATTACTAATCTTTCTCCTACTACTTTTGCTAACTGATCTAGCTTTAGCTTTGTCATGATAACACAGTTCATCAACATTCAAACTCTTTTGGACTAAACTGTGTGTGCCTAAGTCATGATGAAGAACATCTAGTTGATTAAATGATGCTATGTAAAGTTTTTTCTTCACATGAAGCTACTCTTCTCTAGGTTGTTTCTATTGGAGAAATTTTTAAACTGTGAAGGTTCTTAATGTTGTAGCAAATTCAATTTCGATATTTAGACTTTTTAATCTTCAAATTGTTAGCCTGCCCTCACACCTACAAATGTGAGGATTATTGTTTTCTTCTTTTAAACATGCTTTGAATGTTTTCTTATTGATGAGTGGTGAGGTACCCCTACACTCAACCATATGAAACGAGTGTAACACATGTGATCCAGTCGAACTCTGCAGACTAAATGCCTACACGCCCCATGGAACACTTGGGGTTAATCATTTGTTGTCTTCCCAAACTTACTTGTAGTTGTCACAGTGTATGGTTAAGTAAGTTCAAGGTATATGATTCTTTATAGTCTTTTCTGGTTTTATGTCTTCTATGCTAAAGAGTGAAGGGTTGAGAAACTAACTAACTCTAACTAATAAACTAATTCTAAGTTAACTAGCATCAGCATCCATTCCCACTTACCGTACACACCCTGAACTATGCAACTGTGGCTACCAAACGCTAATCATTACTAGGATCACCACATGTAACGCACATGCTCAAAGTGGTCGTACTGAGGCACTTAACTAGCCTAAACGTGATAAGCATCCGTTCCTTGGCTATTCGTACACATCCTTGAATGCTCGTAACCAAGTCATACTTATCCCGTGTTCTAGGAGATAAGGGTGAGAGAGACTAATCGTGATGAGTAGCCGATTCCTTGATTAGCCGTACACATTTGTAAATGCTCGTAATCAAGTCGTACTCATGCCGCACTACTGCAGGGTAATAAATAACAAGTAAGAAATAATAGGTAATAAATAAAAATAATAAATCTTATTCCATGCATTGCAAGGTTTATCCACAAAGCTCATCTTTATTGTTGTACACAACTTGCGTTCAGGTACAAAGCTGCTCGAATAAAGATCCGTTCACTTGGGGACTCCTACTGCGGGCACATGGAAAATATTCTATCTCTGGAGTGATCAATTTGCCATAGTTTCCCTACTTTAAGCCTAGGATGGGAAATAAGAGGAGTGCCACCTCTTATTTATAGATTTGGCGACCGACCGCAATATCATGTACGCAACATTGCAGGGGACAACGCGATATCGCATACCATCATACCCCCATGACTGAATGAAAACTTATCGTCGAGTTCCTTACAATAATATCGAGAAGGTATGGAATTATTGAGGGGAATGGAACTAATGGGATGACATGTGAACGGATCATCATTACAAGACTTGACAAAACTGGTGTTCATGACAACAAGGGTGAACACCTTATTACAATGACATCAGGCCTTAGTTGG
>MNCI01037343.1:628253-661874 GCA_015680685.1 Gnetum montanum
AGGGTGAGAGAGACTAATCGCGATGAGTAGCCGATTCCTTGATTAGCCGTACACATTTGTAAATGCTCGTAATCAAGTCATACTCATGTTGCGCTACTGCAGGGTAATAAATAATAGGTAATAAATAAAAATAATAAATCCTAATCCATGCACTGCAAGGTTTATTCACAAAGCTCGTCTGTATTGCTGTACACAACTTGCGTTCAGGTACAAAGCCGCTCGAATAAAGATTCATTCACTTGGGGGCTCCTACTGTGGGCACATTGAAAATATTCTATCTCTGGAGTGATCAATTTGCCAGAGCTTCCCTACTTTACGCCTAGGATGGGAAATAAGAGGAGTGCCACCTCTTATTTATAGATTTGACGACTTACCGCGACATCGCGTACGTGACATCGCTGGGGACGACGCGATATCACGTACCATCACTTATTGTTTTCTTTTTCTCAAATCTGCTCTTGTTATTTTTTTATTTCAAGCATACTCCTATTGTTTTTTCTCTTTTGAACATGCTCCTCATGTTTTCTTTTTAAAAGGATCATGTTCTTCCTATAAATTATTAGCTAGCATCTTTATACTTGACATGCATTCAACATCAAAGGCATCCTAATGATAGGTAAAATTCCCAAAAAGCACTTCATGTTACTTTCGATGTCTATCATTTTTTCTTTATTTGCAATTCATATTTACTAACTTCTTCCATGTTTTATAGCTTCTTTGCTTTTCTACATTTTTTTTGGCTGAAGATGGAGTCTAGAACCTTTTACATTTTGGACTTCATGCTCGATTAAGGCCTTATTGGGAACCCTTGAGTTTGTTTGAATTCTAGATTTAAGAGCAACAATGATAATTCTATGATTACTATTAGTTCTCTTACTACTTTTGCAAGTTGATCAAGCTCTAGCTTTGTCAAAATAATATAGTTCATCAACATTCAAACTTTTTTAGACTAAGCTATACACCTAAGTCATGATGGAGAACATCCAATTGATCGAATGATGCTACACAAAGTTTCTAGCCCACATGAAGCTACTTCCTTTAGGCCATTTCTATTAGAGAAATGTTTAAACTATGGAGATTCTTGATATTGTAGTATATTCAGTTTTAATATTTAGATTTTTTGATTTTTTGTTGACCCATCCTTACACCTACAAATGTAAGGGCTACCATTTTTTCCTTTCAAACATGCTCCTACTATTTTTTTCAAATGTGCTTTTGCTATTTTATTTCTTTTATTTGTCTTTCAAATATACTACTATTATTTTTTCAAATATGCTCTTACTATTTTTTTTTCTTTGAAACATGCTCCTATTGTTTTTTTTTTAAAGTGTCATATTCTTCCTAAATAGGTAGATGAGCGGTGAAGTTCCCCCAAAGCACTTTGTACTACTTCAAATGTCTATCATTTTTCATCTTTTATAGTTCATGTTTAGCAACTTCTTCTATGTTTTGTAGTTTCTGTACTTTTTCTGCATTTTATTTAGTCTCTACCAACTCTCTTTAGCTACTGCACATGATCTACATAAAATTGTTAATCCATAAAATTTCTTCACTCTTCGTAATTGTCAACTAAAGATGGAGTCTAGAATCTTTCAAGTTTTGGACTCTATGCTCAATTAAAATCTTCTTGTTGGGCACCCACAAGTTTGTTTGAGTTCTAAATTCAAAAATAGTAGTGATAAGCCTGTCATTACTACTATTTCTCCTACTGCTTCTACTAGTTGATCTAGCTTTAGCTTCATTGAAATGACATAGTTCATTAAGGTTTAGACTCTTTTGGACTAAACTATGTGCACCCAAGACATGATAAAGAACATTCAATTATTCGAATAGTGCTACATAAAGATTTTACTTCACATGAAGCTACTCACCTCTAGGCTATTTCTATTGGAGAAATTTTTGAACTATGGAGATTCTTAATGTTGCACTAAATTCAATTCTGATATTCAAACTGTTGGCCCACCCTCACACCTGCAAATGTGAGGATTACCATTTATTTCTTTCAAACATGCTCTTGTTGTTTTCTTTTAAAAAGGGCAATGTTTTTCCTATAAATTATGTACTAGCATCTCTATTTTTTATATGCATCTAACATCAAAGGGACACTAATGAGGGGTCAAAGTCCTTGAAAGTGCTTCATGCTACTTCCGATGTCTATCATTTTTGCCTCATTTGCAGTTCATATTTAGCAGGTTCTTTCATGTTTTGCAATTTCTTTACTCTTTCTACATTTTATTCAATCTCTATCAACTCTCATTAACTAATGTATGTGATCTTCATGAAATTTTTAATCCTAAAAATTTTTAACCCAAGAAGCTTGGGCTACTAATGCATCTAAATTATGTACCACTTAAAGCAAATTTTATATCACTATAGTTTCTTGTCTACATGTGCATGATAAATGGATTACTTGGAATGAAGCCTTTAGCCTTTATGGTTTGAATAGAAAGAGAAAAAAAATTTGAAAAATTAATTTAAAATCTTGAGATTTTATTTAAAGTTGATAACAATTTGCATCATTCTTTTCTAGATATTTTTTAGAAAAATGGATGACATGTTTTTCTTTTTAATTTGAAAGTAGCTTATGATATTATTACAAAGAATGATTTTATTCATAACAAATTCAATAAGGCTTGGAGAATGCAATTATCATCATACTTTTGAATAAGGAAAATAAAAGATATTTGGAGAGCTCCTACATTTTTTAAAATTTGTATTTTTTTATAGTGTCTTATTCATCAAGGTTTTCCTATCAACCCTCATCTTAAACACATGAGAAATGTTTCTCCTCAATGTATTCTTTGTAAAAGTGAAGACTCTTTTTTTTTTTCTTCACCTTTTTTTTTTATTGGTCTTTTGAGTGTCTTGTTGCTTAGTATCCTTGGAAATGGACATCTAGAATTTGTAACAACTCTCAACTAAGCATCAATAAAGCCATTCTTGGTGATTAGCATGCTTTGTCTACTTCATTTCTTTGTATTTGGAATTGTCTTCAATCACTTGTTCTCTACTCTATTTGGAAGCTTTGATGTGTCGTTATTTTCTAGTAGTAAGAGAATCGCTATGACCTTTCTTCAAATGTTAAATAGCAAATTTTCTAAGATGTTGCTTTTTAGCTACAACTTCAAGTAAAAAAGCTCCTAACCAAAGCTAAATGACTAATTTGTTTTCTACGATATTTATTTCTTTTCGATTTGGAGGCTTAAGAATGGAAAGTTGTCAGCTTTTGTTGTTATTTATTCTTTATTGTTGATTGATGTATGCTTTTTCCTTCAAAAAAATTTTCTCTTTTTATTTACAAGAAATCCTTTAGTAAGAAGTGAAACTCATGAAGGTGTTTCTAAATAAGGACAAGGTCTAATCCTTTTTTTATCCAAGAGATGAAGTTTTTCAAAATTAATTATAAAGATGAAAACCTAAAAGGCATCCTCAAAATTGGACTTTTTCTTTAAACTCTCGGTACTTTAAACTCTCGGTATTATGATGTATGGTGAATTTTATTATTATTATTGAGTTTAGCATCCCTCTCCCTTAATATATATACAACTCAAGATATATATTCTAATTGTTTAACAAGTACATAAACACATAGTCATTCGCAGCATCTAGTGGTAAACGAAAACAAATGATAATTCACTGTACGAATATAGTGTACACGTCACTGTATCAATACTCTGGAGTAAGTATTGAAAGCTGTGTCCATCTAAAGTTTGCAAACGAGCCGGTCTATCTATTATTGTTGCGCAGGCAGTCTAATATTAAAGCTGCGCCCATCATGTTTGCAATCTAATATCTGTTGCAGCAAGGCAGAGTGACAGAACAGCAGACTGACTATTTACGGGGAACTGTGTCGCCTGACTCCTCTCATCGCTGAAAGCTGACGATCTGCTTACAGGGACGGAATTACTTACAGGAGGACTGCAGGGCACAGACGAATGGAATATTTAGTTGCTTTATCTTGCCCTTCTTTTCATCATCTTTAACACTTTCTCATTTCCTGCATTATCCCATTCCCATGTACAAACAAGCTTGTCCTGAAAGTTGAGATGATAACAAGCCTGACTTGGGCAGGCTACAATCATTTAAACTCATGCCATTTGATAACGCACTGGAGCCCTACAGCCTTGCCAGTCAAAAAAGCAAAGCAGAACGGCGCTCCCCCAGAAGAACCCTAGCAACCGAGGGGTCCCAGAAGTGCAAAAATGGAACAGAGTTCCCCCACCGAATAAGAATCTCCCAAATTTCAACTGGAAAAGGTTTGCAAAGAAATGTTTCCGTTTTTAGAGCTTTCTTCAATATTCTCTTCCTGACCCCAATAACAGCAACAGCACGATGAGCCCAACTTGCCTGCCCAACAGCAAAAGGCAAGTCAAAAATCAAAATCAAAACAAGAAGAATAAAAAATGCGGAGGTGCCCGTTTGGATCCAGTTCAAACCCAACTGCCAAATTTCAAGTCCTCTGCAATGCTGCCGCAGAGAGGACCCTGTTTTTCATTTATGGTCTCAGGAAATCAGGGTATTGTTCAGGTTCAAAGCTTAATGAAGTTTCAGCCACGGAACCTGCAACTGATGCAACTGGCAGGATTTGCAAAGTGGTGGTACATGGAGGAGGGGACCTGGACGACATGGAGGCTGTGCTTGGTGGCTTAGGGGTCACTCCCACCCCTCAAATGGTAGGTGAAGTTCTGCAAAAATGCAGGGAAGAAGCTGTGCCGAGAAGAATTCTGGGTTTTTTCCACTGGTGCCTGAAATCTCCCGGATTCCAGAGCAGTGCTCATCTCTTTAACTCTGTCATTGATTTTTTTGCCAAGAAGAATGATCTCAGAGCATTGGAGCTTCTGCTTGCCAGAATGAGGGATGTGGGTTTGGGTTTGGGTTTGGAAATCCAGACTTTTGCCCATGTCACAGAGAGGCTTGTGAAGGCAGGCAGAGATAAACAGGCTGCTGGGTTATTTAAGAGATTTCAGGGCCCTGAGATAACAGAGGCCTTTAGGATTGTTTTGACTGCTTTATGTGCTCATGGTTTTCCTGAGAGAGCTGAGATTCTGTGGAATCAGGTTAGATCTGGAGAGGAGGAATTTGGCTCTGATTTGAACTGTTTTGTGCAGGAGAGTTTGGTTCGTGGGTGGAGTGTGAAAGGGGATTTTAAGAGGGCTAGGAGGGCTTTGGATGACATGAAGATCAATGGGTTTAAGCCTGGTCTGTTGGCTTACAATTCCCTGCTTGATTGTGTTTGCAGGGTTGAGAAGAATCCTTCCAGGCTCATGGCCGAGGGCCATGAGATTCTGTGTGAGATGTGTGATGTGGGTGGTCCTCCTAATCAGGCCTCTTTCAATGGGTTTATTTCTAGGCTCTGCAAAATGGGTAGCGTGGAGAATGCTCACAAGCTGTTTGTTGAAATGGAGAGTTTTGGTTGCAGCCCTAATTGGGCTACTTATGCTTTGCTGATAAGAGCATTGTTTCTGAAGGGCAGGCTTAGTGATGGTGACAGGTTGCTGGATCAGATGATTGAGGGGGGGCTTAGGCCAGATGCCAAGATGTTTAGGGTTTTTGTGGGGGTGCTTTGTGGGACCGAAAGGGCGGATCATGCCATTTCTCTGTTGTCAAAAATGGAACCAGGCTGTGAGGGTCAGGGCCCAATTTATGACTTGCTGATAGAGAAACTGGGCAGGAATGGGAAGTTTGAGCAGGCACAGCAGCTGTGGAATGAGGCTAAGCACCATGGGCTTTCTTTGCAGGTTTCTCTTGATTTTTTAGACCCGTCCAAAACTGAGGTATACAAGCCTGTTCGACCAAAGAAACCCAAAAAGCCTGAAACTAGGGCCAAGAAGAAACCAAAGGTTAGGTTGCAGTATATCAAGAAGAAAAAAAGGCAGAGCTTGAGGAAAAAAGGTCTTGTGGTGGATAAATTTGGTAGGGATTCCAGTGGCAACTTTGTTCTTGGAAAATAAGATGCATGTTCTTCACTTTCAAAGTGGGTTTCGTGTTTTTACCATGTTTACTCTTTCTTAAGTTTTCTTTGTGGATAGATGGAGCAATTTTTTGCCAGCCATCATCTCCTTCTATAACTTTTGTGCGATATGTTGCAGCAGTAGAAGAAATTCCTGTACATTAAAGAAATCAAGTGTCAAAAGCAGGTCTGGCAATATCTAAAGAAGTTTATGTTTCCAAAGAAGTTTGTTGCAATCCTGACACAGCTTTTCCACTTTATATTTTCTTTTACTTTTTCTTCTCAATGAGGGAAATTAGTACCTTGTCTTGGACATTCACTGCTATTGCTAGATTTGCAATTATCAAAGGTCAAAATCGAAGTTGTTAACGCATACCACATTCAAAATTCAAATATGTCTGGCTGTATCAATCTGGTGCAAACTACCATTTACTGCATAGTCATATATTTTGTTTTTCAGTGATAAAACTAATATAGTGAGGAAATATTAGTTGAAGTGTTTTTGAAGATATTAAAGAGCTAAACAATACTTAATTATTTATTGCTACTGACTATGGCTGATCTTCCCTTGCCTCGAAAAGAGAGCCAAACATTGCAGTTTAGCTTGCTTTCTCTTATGCAGTCCTTGTGAAAGTTATAATCAGTGTAATTTATAAAATAGTTTATGCATTGTCAATGCTTGCATTGTACAGGATAGCAATACATCTGTTTTTTCGTGTCCCCTAGTTTCTCCTGCAATCTTTGAGTTGCCATTGATTAAGGTATTTCAGATGCTTTATTTTATAGATTTTTAATCACGATGGTTGCCAATTTGTAATTTTACATATTTACTTCTATTAACAGATGCCTTTGTCAAACATCTGATGTAATATTAGAAATGCTTTCAAACGCATTCCCTCCAACGCTTCATAACGATTAGCATGTAAAGAAATGCTTTATAAATATTTGCTGAATGATGTCCATAAACCACAATATATTTCAGGTGTTTTCTTGAAAGAGGTTGATGTTTTCCTTGTTACTTGTGATGATCTGCCGATCAACGTTACTGTCCATAAACCACTATATATTTCAGGTTTTTTTTTGGAAAGAGGTTGATGTTTTCCTTGTTACTTGTGATGATCTGCTGATCAACATTAATGTGCTTCTTAGGAGTAAAGCATATGGTTTATTCCTTTTTTGGTTCAGTCATCATTTGAATATTTTTGGTGTTAAGAGGGGTTAGTTATAGCATGCCAATGTTATAGAATGTTTGATGTTATGAACTATTTTGTTTTTAAAGAAATTTTATGTTTCTGAATTCTTGCATTTTCAGTAGCAGCATCGACAAAATGCATGTTACGATTTGTTTAATGGTTTAGTAACTGCATGGCACGTCCAACACAAGGGTAATGAAACTTGAACTAATCAGATAACTGTGCACAGGCATGAATGGTTTTGGTTAGTAAATTGAATTTTTTTTAATTTCACGGCGGCTGTTTGGAGACTTTTCTAGCTCGTCATGTTTGGTATGTTTAATCAAAGAAATTACCGAATTTTAAAGGGTACTGAAAGCAGCTTAAACATAACTGTGTCAACAACGATGGCAGGAAAAGCTTAGGCAAGAACTGTGCATTAAGGAAATTATTCACATGCTGCAGTCTTATAAACTTGTAGTTGCCATCAAAGCCAGGAATGGATGGAGCACACAATTGAAAGCCTTTGCACACATGCTAAGGTATACTAAAGTCCAAATTTCAAACCCAAACGTTATGAAACTCCAGCAAAGACAGTTCGTGCCTTGCATTTTTAGTTGATTAGGAAAAATTTTGCATTGTTTATGCTTCATGCCCTGGAATACCAAGCAAGTTGCAAATGTATTCTTAATAGTAAAATAGTCATAATAATCATCTTAACTTTACCCAACATTATGGGATCGGTTAAACTTATCCCCATCGAAACATAACCTTTATGTATCTATGATAAGATCATATCGGTTAAACTTATCTCCATCGAAGCCTTTATGTATCTATGATAAAAATCATATCTGCGTATCTGCCTTTTCGTCCTACACAGTCTCTCTCTCTCATATTAACCCTTTCAAACTATGATGTGGCAACCTTTTTAGGAGGCTCATAGAATGTGTTTTTTTTTATTAATTTTTTTAAAAACTTAGTGATGATTTGAAGTTATATAACGCTACTTTGTTAACTATTTTACTCACTGATTCATAAATATGATTGCACTTCATCAGCATTATTTTTCTATTTCTTCTCAACTTTCATTAATATTGTTTTTCTATTTTTCCTTTTTTTTTTTACAATTTATAAGGGCAAGTGTAGGGGTAGGGGTGTTGGAGTGGGAAGGAAGAGGATAAGTGGCCATATAATGTGGGCTTGTGCATGTGCATAAGCTATTGAAAATATCATAGCAAAATATACACTCAAATGAGACCACCACATATATCAATCATTAACTCTAAACTAAATTAGATAAGTTAAGTTAGCTTAGATTGCTAAATGATACTTTACTTACCTACTGACCACATTAACTTACCTAATAAGCATGTAAACCATTGCCAAACCATCATTGTGTAAAGGCATTTAACAAATAGATGATGAATATATTACACCTCATTAACATTCAAGTTTGCATTCAAAAAGCATCTTCATTTTCTTGTACGATATTCCTCGAGGGTTAACCTGTCACTCTTTAATTTATAAGCAAACAAATGAAGCTTTATGATAACTTTAATTTTCTCCATATTTCCATCGTCACTAGTAATTGTGACTAAGCATAAATGAGAATAAATGTTAGCTATATTATATAGCTGATAGAAAATTGCCTCCAAAACTCTCTAGAAAGCACTCACATGAATAATAATAATTGAGCAATTGAAAAATTGCATATCATGATATAGATACTTTTTTAATAAACAATCTTTACCCATTTATAGTCTTCCTTAACTTGGAAGGCTAACTTAATTAAGAGTCTTCCTTGAGTTGCAAGGCTAGCATAATTAAGCATGAGTAATTTAATTCATTTAACCAACAAATTTTCAATTCCCTGTTCTTCCTTCCTCCATCTTTGTAAGGCTTGCAAATATCCTTAGCAAGCACTTGCCCAAATAAATTGCCCTAGAAGTTCCTTTTCCTTAAGAAGTTATATCTTTCAAATTACGATATTCTCTTTCAAATGTGCATTGAACCATGCCATAAGATACATGAAACTATGTAGAGAAATGTTTTAATTAATTGCAACATACTTCCTTGTAGCATTTTGGCTTGCCAACCTTTGAAATGAAACATGCCTATCTAGAAATATTTTATATTAGTTGGTATTTATTATTATCATTCTATGATGTTTTATTAGTAATGACATTACATTGCTCCATGAAATCTATACCTCATTTTGTTCTTTTATCTTGTTCAAACATTATTTCCTTAAACATTGTTTTCTAAATGTTTTTTGGTTTTTCTAAAGGTTAGTTGTAATTCTATCATTGTAATTAGAAATTAGAAATGAGTTGCAAAAAGTGTTTTAGTAATATATACTCCTTGTCATTGTTGTAAGGTCAACTATATGAGTTCTTTTTTGCCATTCACCTCTATCAAGAGTTCAATCTTTGTTTATTTGCAATTTTGTGATATCATCATCAATTGTTTTTTTATCATATCCTTTTTGTCTTCTTTTTAGTGTCTTCACTGAGGTAGTGATGTAACAACGTTTTTTACAATATTCTTATCTGATCTTTTTTAAACACCTTTCTTGTAGCTTATCTAACTCCACCAATGTCAATCCCAAGGCCACATATGAAAGGAGGAGGGTTAGCATCAAGGTGGTAGCTTGCCATAAAACCATGCCAAATCTCATGGATAAATTCTTTTTCAAATTTTGCAAATGCTATGACATTCGCAGATGTAATGCACAATAGTCACAAGGCTCAGTGGCTGTGAAAAATGAGCAAGGGCTTGCTAGGACGTCCCCAAGAAACATAAAGAAAGATCTATCTCTTCATAAAAGTGAATGATGAAAAAGAACTCATGTAACCGACCCACTTTGTTAGGATAAGGCTAGGATTATTATGATGATGATTCTTGTCACTTATCTAAAATAGCATTCTTGTAGCTTATTTAACAATGTAACATGTCTTGCAAAGCTAGCATAATTAAGAGTAGGTAATTTAATTCCTTTAACCAACAAATTCTCCATATCCCATTTTCCCTTCCTGCATCTTTGTAAGGCTTGCAAGTATCTTCAGCAAGCACCTAGCCAAATAAGCTATCCTAAAAGTCCCTTGCCCTAAAGAAACTATCTTTCAAATTACTATATTCTCTTTTAAATGTGTGTTGAACTATGCCATAAGATATTGTATTCTCTTTAAATGTGTGTTGAACCATGCCATAAGATACATGAAACTACATGGAGAGATGCTTTAATTAAGTGCAACATGCTTCCTTGTAGCAATTTGGCTTGCCAACCTTTAAAATGAAATATGACCATCTAGAAAAATTTTATATTAGTTTGTATTTATTATTATCATTCTATTGGTTTATTAGTAATTACATTACATTGCTCCATGAAGTCTATACCTCCTTCTGTTCTTTTATCTTTGTTCAAACTATATTTCCTTAAACATTGTTTTTACAAATTTTCAAATTTTCTTTTGACTTTTCAAAAGGTTAGTTGTAATTCTATCATTGTAATAAGAAAATGGTATTGCTAAAAAGTGTTTTTAATAATATGTACAAAAAGCTAAAAATGAGTCACCTACATAAGTTCTTTTTCCTCATTCATCTTTATAAAGAATTCAATCTTTGTTTATTTGCAGTTTTGTCATATCATCATCAATTGTTTTCCCCGTGTTCTTTTTGTCTTCCTTTTGGTGACTTCCTTGAAGCAAAGATGTAACAACCTTCTTTACACCCTTGTTATCTCATCTAGTTTAAACACTATTCTTGTAGCTTAACTCCACCAATGTCAATCCCAAGCTTGGATACAAACGAAGGAGGGCTAATGTCAAGTTGACAACCAATTGTAAAACCATGCTAAATCTCATGGATGAGTTCTTTTTTAGATTTTGTAAATGCTAAAGCATTCCTCAAATGCAATGTACAACAATCATAGGGGTCATTGTTGTGGAAAATGGGTTGCTAGAATGTTCTTTGGAAATGACACAATAAACAAAGATCTAACTCTTCATAAAGGCGAATGGCAAAAAAAAAAAAAAAACTCATATAGCCAACCTCATTTTGTTAAGGCTAAGATGATGACGTTGATGATTCTTATAACTTAACTGAAATAACATTCTTGTAGCTTATCTAAAATAAAAGTCACTCTAGAAATATATCTCTTTTAATAACACCCAACATCCAAACATTAACCTTTATGTTTTTATCTGTATTTCTCTATTTGATAACATCTAATGTCTAAGCATTCACATTTAGTTTTAGGCTTTTATTGAATTATCACTTCTAAGTACTATATTTCTAGTGAGTGACTTTTGACCATAAATTGCCATTTCTATTTCACTGCAACCAAATCTTTTATTAAAATTAGGTTTCATATATTATATCTTACTTTTTTTTATTTTTTGCTTTTTAATTCTATCTTCACTATTCTGTTTTAGAAGTAGTAATAATAATTATATATATATACATATATATATATATTGCTTTATGTTTATAATTACTATTACAAAAGCTAATGAGGCTAAAGAACATAACTTGTAGTTCATATAGTAATTGGTTCGGCTTTTGTTTGTGCTTTTAAGTATCAATATATTTTGCTTAATTATATCAAAGTTTCATACTGGCTGTATCCTTGTGTACACAGTCAAATATTAGTTTATAGACAAATGATTTGCTAAAAATTAAAGCATTTATGCAACCATAATGAATGTTTTCAATGGCTACTTGTTAACAAAATCAAGGCTGATGTAAAAACGAGTTAAATGCCTATTAAATTTCGGCCAATGGAATAAAATTCAAGCAGCAAACCATAGGCAAATTTACAATTGTGTTTATCCTATAGTATTTTGTTTCTCCTAAAGTTCGAGAGCATAAAAATGCTTAAATTTACATAAACAATATCAACCAAACATATCCAAGCAGTTTCGAAAATCTCCATATTAACATAAATTTGTTTGTTCTCGAGAGGGGAACGAAGAAGAAATATATCAAGTACCCCGTGTAATATGCTATTCATATCCACGAGATTTATGTCAACAGGCTGTCGAAATTGGATCACTTAATGTCTTTAAAAGAATAAAGGGATCCATGAATCTATACAAATTCTTCAGTCTGCTTCAAACAACTAGGTAGGGCAAGATTTTGTCCTAGGCCTACAACACACCCCGAGACAGCAAAACAAATGTACAAGAGTACTTGTCCAAGCAGTCTCAAATATTTCTTATTTCAAACAAATTTACAACATGCCTAACGATTTGAAAACATAAACCCAGGGCTACAGAATCAAACTTTGAAGCATCAGACAATGATTTAGCGGAAAGACACATTCATCCAGAAAGAACATCTATACAAAAAAATGAATCACTCAACTTGCAATCACATTGACCTTGGGAGTATGCCTTAACAAGCCACAATCACAGAATTTCTTTATAAAATGAATTACTCAACCACCAATGACATTGACATCCGTGAGATGCCTTACACTGCATGCCATCTAGAACTTAATTTCCTAATGATCTACCCAGAATAAACCAAGTAGTCATTAAGAGGATTGCCATGCTGCTGTGTACAAGGAAGCGATCCAGAACAAAACCATACACTGATATTCCAACAAGGTTGTTTTGCAGAAAAGTAACTGCATCGCACAAAAAAATTAAACCCTAAAAAAAATTTTAAAACTATTGGATTTTCAAAAGAGCACAGAAATACTTTTAGTGAATTGTAGTCATACCCAATACGTTTCGTTCATCCCAATTGTCCTGTTGTTGACAAAAACCTTTCAACTTTGTTTGAAAATCAGCATCCTCATCCAGATAAAATTTCGGTGTTTCAAATGTAACTCTTGCATGCATGGTCGATGCTGCTTTCACAATTCGCCTGTGCATATGTGCAACTTTTGATGCTGATTTCAGGCATAATCCCATCCCCATGATGTTTACCAAATTTATCATCTGGAAAATTCAATTGCATTATGCTTCCATGTGCTTCATTCAGATTGAAAGAAATATATATTACATACCATGCAGAACAAACTATTATAGATACTGCAGTTAACTATTGCTATTCCAGTTAGAATTAGCATTATATTATCTCTTAAGATAAATCCTACCAATCAGAAGAGGAAACTATGAATCTTTCTTATAATCATGCAATGATTTTTAAATTTTCTTTTTATTCTTTTCAAAGAACAAAACTTGCTTGTACGTACCAACAATTCACCTGACATTAGCAACTCCATCCCATGACGATGTACTACAATTTGGTACAATGAAACCAGTGCAGAAACAATTGTAACAAAACCAGACAAGGCCAAAAACAACCTGAACTGGCGACTTGTTTCATGGAGAGATTGTACTATTTTTGTGTACACTTCATAATATAATGGAGGGGCCATCCTGAACGATATTACCAGCTCCTTAAACACGAACATTTTCGATTCCTAAAAATCAAAGAGTGTAGCATGTAAGAAGGAATGAAAAATATAAAACTAAAACAACAATTTTGATTGCCAACAACGAAGGATGATATTGTTAGTTGAAACACCAATAATATGAAGAAGCACGTGCTATTCATTGATTACCTGTACACAGCACACTTTCCAAAATAATATGCAAGCATACAAAAATATTAGTGTTTGGAAAATCCATGAAATTCCTTCCCCAAGGAATATAATCATGACATTGGCTATTTTGTTATCCAGATAGGGCAAATATGCAAGTGGTACAGCGCAAAAAAACCATAATCTTTGACCAATGTATAGAAGTAGTAAAGGAAAGTATATCTTTAATAATTTTACAGCTTCTCCCTGTACAGAATACAAAATAGATGTGTTGTGAGAATAAAACAAACCTGGACAACAATCGCACAAAATTAAAGAAGATTGGCTGAATAAGTAAACAACTAAAAAATTTTACAAATTGATTGAACCATCAACATACAGATGCATTTTACCTGATGCAACGATTGATAACTCTTAGATTTCAGTAATATATCTTCGGAACAATTTTCAATGTAATCCATTCCCTTTAGGTCATATTTCCAATTGGCTAGTACCAAGTACACAAATGAGATTGATGAAATCAGAATCCCAATCACTACAGTGAATGGTTGAAATACTAGCTGCAGCAACAACAAATCTACTTATTAAACTTTGCACCCCCGAAAGAGCTAATGCAACTGCAGAGCTAATAACATAACTCAAACACAGCATACAATAACAATGGCCGAATACAAATGACCTTTGGGTTGTAATATTTTGTCCTAGAGCAGTGAGATATGATATTACCGAAAGAACAACCTCCATCATTCTGGAAAGGCAGTTTTAAAACTACTCGGCAGATAACAGTGTTTACTTTTGAGAAACTAAGAAACATACAGTTGTGAAGACATGACATAGAATTTTTCTCATTTACAAATTATTAAGGCACAACCCAAAATGCACTCAGGATGAAAGGCGAATTGTGAAAAGAAAGATATAATTTATCAAGGAAATAAGAAAGATGGACAGAGGACTCTAGCAGAAACCATTTAGAGAGAAGTAAAAACATCATCTAACCGGTGCCCTTCTGCGTATAATAGTTTTATCCCAAAAGAAGGAATTAACAATGGTAAATACAAATGAACTTTATCGGGAGTAAAGGGTTGAATGTTGGAACAGGATCCAGCTGGTAGGTTAGGAAGTAAGCAAGGAAAATAATGCCAGTTTAAAAAATGGATATTGGAATAATCAAATTAAAGTATTACCTAAAAACAAATATAGCTTTGACGTTCATGAAAAATTGGTGGACATCAAATAACGTATTGAAAGACAGATGTAAGAAGGTAATTACCTAAACAATATATAGATGAAGGCATCAAACATAACACCCTACAAAGAACCATGTAAAACAGAATCATCATCATCATCATCATCCTAGCCTTGTTCTTTAGATCAATCTTGAATGTCATGTTCTCAACAAATTTATTGCAAATGAAATCTTCTTTCTACTTATTTGAAAAAGAAAATAAAATCCTGAATGTTCCGTTTGAATTTGGTAAAAACGAAGAAGTCACAAATATGTCAGTAGGTTCAAGGGCTCATGGGGGCCAAGCACCACCTTGAGAAAACGGAATTAAAAACAGGCGGCAATTTCTACAGTAACCAAAGCTAACAGGACTAGGAAAGTGTACAGTAAGGCTATGAAATGTTTTGTCAGGAAAAATTCTTTCAAAATTAAACCATGCCTGTTATAAGCTGCCAAAACGAACATACATTTAGCAATATGGAGGTGTATTTTGAAATGGATTATACGGGCAACGAGAAAACATAAATTCGAAATGACTATGTGAGATTAAGTTTAACAAAGATAAAGAAGAAAGGAGAAAGCAAAGACGGTGTACATCTCTAATCATATCCAAACATGAGCATGAACAGACACCTTACGAAGATTACGTGTATACGTAGACTTAGCAAGATAAAACATATCATTATGAATTGAAAAGTTCAACTTGAAGCTTACATCTATTTAAGGGTGCAGAAACTGATTTAAAAGAAGGCATAGTAAACAGATTTTGCAAAATTACGTAAACCTCACCCGAAATTCTCAATGGTAGCAACAGTGAGGAAGTTCTATAAAGTAATCCATATCTTCCATTATACACATTATCTTCTAAATGTATATAGATCCAAATGCTTTTCAATTTTCATATTTTATAAAACAAAACAATGGATGAAAACATCTAATTTTTACTGATCTAATTCTGCCAAAATAAAAGGCAAGACTCTTTATTCAAGCAACACTTACCCAATGGATGGGAGCATTATCTGCAGGCTTTAAATAGATAAGACGAAGTAGAGGAACAACAAATATCATTAGAAATCCTATGACCCAGAAAACAAAACCCCTACTCTTCTGGGAAGGGTTCAGTTGTGTTCCTTGCATTGTTCTTGTAAAGCCGTCTACACGTTTGTTTACCTGACCCCTGCAAGAAAAGGTACCTTAATGGCCAGTTCTCACAAAGTTGAAACCCTTCAAATTTTTAAAAACATAACATGCAAGGATGCAGATAAAGGTGCGAATTCCTATCTAGTCAAATATATTTTGTTTTTTTTTTTCAAATAAAAATAACACATTACCGGGACAAGAAACAGAAGTCAACTCCAAAATGATTAGATAAAGCACTGATCATGATGAAGCACGGAGTCAAAATATCTTTTCGTTAAAAAACATCGATAAACATAAGAATTATGAAAGTGGATCCCCTGAACCCAGATTAACGAAGATCCTTGATATTCTGTCTCACAAAGTTGCTTTAGAGAAATTCGCACATTAATCCCCTATCATCAAAGCAGTTCAACTCCACTAGAACAACGCTTGCAATAATTATAAAGATACAGAGTCGCAGTCAGGCAAATTCATGTTGTATGTTTTTAACCCCTTCATAAGAAGCAAATACTTCTGGAATAGCTTAGAGACTGTGCCAAAGCAAGACCATCACTTCGTTCATACCAGGTCTGTTGAAAGGAATATCTTTCTGTAACAGATGTCTGTTATTTTTCAACCAAAATTAAATTGTCGGCATGGCAATTACCGGTCAAACCGAGCAAATAAAACCAACGATCAAACCATAAAGCTTATGATAAACTATAACCTAACTGTAAAATACAGGGATAAAATTGCAATATTATGATATTAAGTCATTCATGATCAAACTAGCTCATTTTGCGTCTAAATTAAAAACGGATTTCAATGCTTACAAAGTATCTGCAAAACCAGCACGTGAACTCGATGCGAACGTTCCATGCGCCAAATCACTTTTCTCCTCCCCGGCGGGCTCCGAAACGAGAAGCGCCTCCTCCAGGTCTTGATTTTCCTTTACAACTTCTGAACTCATCGCAGCAATTCCACTCCTCCTTTGCCAAAATCCTAACACACGCTGGAGCAAAGTTTCGAACTTCTGCTCGAACTCAGACAGGAATGGATAAACATCATCTCCTCCATATTTTGAACTATAAAGCCGTCGGCCTGAACCCGTGCTCCGAAACTAAGCTGTCGCCCATGTTTCCTGAAAGTAAACGAAAATAAATAAGAAATGGTCATGTCATGATCTGGTAAGCTCTCGGAGGGCTGGAAAAAGTAAAGGACAAAGTACAAGGCGCCGAATAAGCTCGTTGGCGTCGTTTGCGAGCAAGAACAAATCACGAAAGCAACAGCGCTTACAATAAAATAACGCATCCAGGAGGCCGTTTATGGTGGGAGTATACGAGGATCCTCAAACCCTAACTTCCGCTTTCTGCGTGCTCCTGCATAATTGAATTGTCATTTAAGTATCCAAGAACCTGCTCGTTTTGGCGATAAGTGGAACGGATGAGCGATAAATTCGGTGAATTTTCTATGATAGAAAAGCGAATGAAATATGCAATCGTAATCTACAGAAAGTACGAACAAATTGGCTGCGGCCGACAGCAAAAAGCTCAACCAACGTGCGGTGCTTGGACACGATCTGCAGATGTAGGCTGTCTGCGATCCAAATGAAACAGAATTCAAGGCCATTTGCTGCGGGATTCTTGAAGAGTTTGTCCCAGTTTCCGCCATTGAAAGTCGCCGAGCAGACATTTGACTTTGGTGTTGACGATTTCTTGTGACATTTTTGAAATTGAAATTGTTTTTGCGAATTCATGCAGTGCTGACGTGCATGGGACGAAGAGAGGCTTAGGTCCATCAACGAGTCACTCCCGACTAAATCCACTCCACCTAACAAACGTTGGGGTAGAGCTCGCAAGTTCCCTGTGCTTGTTTAAAGAAAAGATAAAAAAAAAGCATCATTTAGAAATAATGAATAAGTAATAGCAAAATTTGAAAGTCTTCAAAACAAAAAGAAATTATTATGGCAAGAAGCAAATTAATTATTCAGTTTTTATTAGAAGTTTTCCTTTTTTACTATATCTTTGAGAATTTAATATTTAACCCTTGAAGAAAGATCATAGTTATGTTCTTGATACTGAAGAATAATTGCACATTAAAGCTTCCAAGTAAAATAGAGAACAAGTGCCAAATGACACTTCTAAATGCAAAGAAATGAAGTGTTAGCCTAGTGGTACAACACTTGATTTTGATGGGCAATGCTGAGTTATATAAAGTTCTACTTTGATTATATATTTTGGGGTGTATCTAAGTTTCACTTACTCTAGGTTCCAACACACCCACTTCCAAACACAAAGAAATGAAGTGGACAATGCTAAGTTATATAAATTCTAATTTGATTATATATTTTGAGGTGTACCTATTGATGAGTGGCGAGGTACCCCTACACTCAACCATACGAAACGAGCGTCGCACGCGCGATCCGGTCGAACTCCACAGATGGACTAGTTGTGGCACCTAGATAGTTAGCCTTAGGTCACAGTTCGCTATCTTCCCACCTAGACTAGTTTTGCATATGTCACGTATGGTTTAGTCTAGATGAGGTGTATGATGTGTTCTAAATCTAATGCTACTCCTGATGGCAGTGGAAAATAATATTAACTAATCTAAGCTAGGAGGGAAAGGGTAAGAAAATCTAATCTAGCCTAAGTGCGATGAGCAACCGATTCCTTGATCAACCGTACACATCTTGGACTTCGTGCACGACTACCACTGGGACTACCAAGTGCAGATCTCGGATACGCCACTGGGTTACCAAGCGTAGATCCTAGCTACACCACTGGGCTACCAAGCAGTCACACTTAAATGCTCGTAATCAAGTCGTACTCGTTCCGCTTCTAGGAGTTTAAGGGTGAGAGACTAATCGCGATGAGTAATCGATTCCTTGACTAGCCGTACACATCCGTAGATGCTCGTAATCAAGTCGTACTCACACCGTGCTATGAAAGCTATAAATAACATTAAATAAATAACAAATAAATAAACTAAGTGAATGCTGCAGTGATGAAGTAATCTCGATCTTTATTGTCGGTCATGTGCATGTCCAAGTATGGCACACTCGAATAAAGACACCGTACAATTACATTCACCACACTGCGGGCAGACACGGGAAAAAAATCTAACTCTGGAGGGATCAAACTGCCAGAGCTTCACTACTCTGAAACTGGGATTCAAATAAGGGAGAGCCGCCTCTTATTTATAGAAATTGCAGCTGACTGCGATATCGCGTACGTGATATCGCGGGGAAGACACAATATCGCAGCCCATGATATATCGCATACGCGATATCGCGACCCATGATATAACGTGGGTGCCTTAACGCAACCGCTAGCAATATGAGCAATTTCATGTCTCATCACCTATATTCCACTTATTTTTGATTCCAACACCCCCACTTCCAATTGCAAAGAAATGAACGTTGATCACGAAGAATGATATCATTAATGTTTAGTTGAAACTTGTTACAAATTCTAGAAATTCATTTTCAAGCATGCTATGTAATTGGACATTCAACAAAAAGTGAGAAAATGAGTCTTCGCTTCTATATAAAGAACATTGAGGAGAATAATTTCCATATGTTGAAACGTATGATGATAATTGCATTTTGCAAGCCTTATTGAATTTGTTCCGAATAAAATCATTAATAGTAATAATATCATAGGCAACTTTGGAGTTAAAAGGAAAAATTGATATGTCATCACTCCAAAAAAATATTTGGAAAAGCTTGATGCAAATTATTGTAAACTTTAAATAAATTTTCCATATTAGAATTTAATTTTTTGAAATATTTTTTTCTCTTTCTATGTTTACCATGAAGGCTAGAAGTCTTCTTCCATGTAATCCATCTATCATGCACATATAAATAGAAAATTGCATGATACTAACTTTGATCCAAGTGGTACATAATCTAGTTGAATGAGTAGCCTAAAATCCTTCATTAAAGGGAAGCCACCATGAACTATTTTGTTTAAGCATAACTTTTGAAATGCGATATGATTGTGATTCCAATACTTACTAAGTTTGCACCATGTCTTACAAATTGAAGAACTAGGAATAGAAATGACCTAAGGAAAAAGAAGACAATGAAGAGAGGAATTAGAAGGCCAACTATTATCATTTTTAGGTTTTCCATACATAAGTCTATTTCTAAAAAAGAGCATCCAAACATCATCTCCTTCAATGCACTTGGTAATCCATTTTGTTAAGAGAGATACTCTGGTTATAATACTTAAAGAGGTCAAGTCCTCCATATTGTTACTAGTGCCAATATCCTAAGTAACTCTATAAAAGCCTTTTTTATGTTTCCTAACAAACCAAAGAAATTAACCAATAATTTAGTCATTTCTATTATATGAAGCTTTTATAGAAGTCCAATAATTGAAGTAATATACATGAGTAGATTGAAGCATTTGCTTGATAACTAAAACTTTGTCAACAATGGCAAGCTTTTTTTCTTTCCATTTATCAAGCTTCTTTTCAATTTTATCAACCATATAGATTACTAGCATTCACATAAAATCTAGTTGAATTGTTTGGATTGGACTAGCATGCATATTAAGATAGCTAGGTGATTGATTACTAGTCATTGTCTTCCCAATCACACTTGTGCAAGATAGTTCATATGATTACGTGTGACTAAGGTGTATGATGTTGATATTGTAATGATCATGTCTAAAATATTATTAAAAAATTTAAAATCTAAATTATCTAACCTACATGTGAAGAATTAATCTAGTCTAGCCTAAATATTGAGCATCCATTTCCAACTTGATGTGCACATCTTTAACAAGTGCCATACTATTGGAATTATTAAACATCAATGTATTTATTCTTGAAGCTAGCGTAATCATGTTGTGTAATTAAGGGATGATGAAATGTAAAATAATTAACTAAGTGCATGCAAATTAAAAGGACAATGAAATTAAATTATAGTTAAAGAAATCATTAAGCTAAAATTGTAGTTAAAGAAATCATTAAGCTAAGCTAAGTATTGTAATGAAGATAAACTAATTTTGATCTTATTATCATCATGAAAATGTGCCTAGGTACATAATCACTCGAATAAGATTTTGGGAAATTAACTTAGTTTATGTTGTGAGCACTCAATGACAAATTTTAATTTCTACAGAAACAAACTACAAGAGCTTTGCTATACTAATAACTGATCAGTGCCATAAATACAGTTGACATGTGCATGTATATAGGTATTTATTATCTCTAAGTCAATAATGTGTTAATGTATTTGATTCTATGTTGACGTTGTAGTGTTAATGTTGCTACGCCAATGTTGTTGCATCAACATGGTGAACACAAACATGATTAACACACAATCTTGGAAAATCCTTTGCATAGTCTTAGAAAATTCTTTGCAAAGACTTAGAGTTATAAAAGTCTCACTTAAGTTCTACAAAAGTTTTATGTTGGCTATATGTTCAAAGGGTACATATACCTTCCTTAAACAAAGACTCATATACCTTGTTATCAATTATTATTATTGTTAGTTTTATGATTTTATTAAAGCATTAATCTTAGGTAATAGAATTATCTTTATCAAGTTTGTGGTAGGAGGAGGATGTAAGTATCAAAACTAAAACTAGATGACTATATGTACCACTTGGACATGTAGTCAATATAAAAATTAAGCAAAAGATTACAATGTATTACGTTAACATACCTATTGAAATTGAACCTATGAATCACAAACTAAAAACTCCATATTTTAAGCAACTAAGCATTGCCTTGTTGACAAATTATTTATATCAAGTGACATCAATTAGAGGAAGGTCAAGTGGTTAACTCATTATCTTATATGAATTTGTATATAAGAGATTGCATTTGGAAGTGTCTATTCTCTAATTTATTTAAAAGCTTTGGCATGCAGTTATTTTCCATTAGTGATAACACTATTTTTTTTTTGTAATGCAATATCATATCTACAATGTCATAACCCATCCAACATCATTGTTGATGTGATGTCTCAAAATCTATGCAATGTGGTGTTGAGCAATTGTCTGGTGTCTTTATTCAAGTGAATTGTACTTGCACACAGTTCATGACTGATAATAAAGATCAAGATTTCTTTTCATCATTGCAGCATCCACTTAGTTTTCTATTTATTTACTTAGAATAATTTTCTTACTTTCTTAGTTAATCCTTTACATTTCAAGCACTTTATTTTACATGCCATTAGTAAGTGAAATGGATACAACTAGTTTTGAGTGCTAAGGATAGTTATCTAGTAACTCAATAGTGGTGTTGCTTAATTCATTCAGTAGTAATACCACTTGGTAATCCTTGTGATAACTACATGATTCCAAGGCATGTATGATAGACCAAGATTAGATATCCATCGCACTAGGCTAAGTTAGACTTATGTTTTCTTAGTTAACTAGACTTAGAAGTTTATCTTCAACTATGTTTATCTTAGGAGCATTAAGAACCTTACAACATCAACTAATCATATGCCTTACTAAGAGTTAAACCATACACTTGAACTTCACTAACTCAAAGTGGGAAGACAACGATCTTGAACTTAACCTCAATTACTAGCATAACTACATTGTCCATCCATGGATTACAATTTGGTCACATGCAAATACTTGTGACTTCTATGGTAGAGTGTTGGAATATCTCAACTATTCATCATTGGTGTTATTTCCAAGGATGTGTCAATGTATGCTAAATAATTAATCTTATAAAGTTCATTGTATCAAGAACCACAAAGTCTATCCTTATACCTTTAATCAATCTTAACAACACACATATAACTAAGTGTCAAACATACAAGATGGCTTCAACACTTAAAGAAAAATTATCACCTACCAAAAGCCACAAAGGGATAATGACAAAACACATGATGAAGAAGACTGGAGTGCACCTATGTGACAATGAATCTCATACACTCACATTGATCCTTATTACCTTGATTTTACATTCATTGTTCATCAAGATAAATAGTTGAGGTGGATAGACTTGTAGAGCAACATTGTTTTGCCTCTAGAGCATTTAGCACTAGCCATGCTTCAAGCAACCTTAAGGGGAATGAATCTGAGCCATGCATAAGAGGGGTATCATGTGACCAAGTGCATGACCAAACCTTATTGATGAGTGGCTAGGTACCCCTACACCCAACCATACGAATCACGAGCGTTCATGCGCGACTCAGTTGAAATCCGCAGACTGTAAGCACTTAACATACACTAGACTTCTAACCAATGAAACCTTGGGTTAGAACGGTCATTGTCATCCTAATCTCACTTGTGAGGTTCTGTTTACGATGGTTAAGTGAGACTAAGGCTAATGATTTTTATATCTTTTTAATTATCTTTTTGGCGGCTAATTGAGGTATGGAAAGTAAGGAATAAACTATTATCTAATTTCTAATTATCCTAGCTTATATTCTAACTATTCCTAACATAAGTATCCAGTCCCATCTTCCGAGCACGTTCTGAGCATCTCTTAACACTCCTGGGTTACCAGATGTTAAGCGTCACTGGGCTTACCAAGTGTTTGGGTTACGTTCGAGATGGTCATACTTATGGCCTTAACGAACTACGAATGAATAATATTAATTGAAATTATAATAACGACAACTTAAGTAATTAACAAGTAACTAATAAAGCATAAACATATTAAACTATTTAATGCATAAAATAACTAAGTCCAAATGTTGCAAGGAATGCTTGAATAGTTCATCTTTATTGCTGTCACGCCAATGGGCTTAGATACATCAACGCTCGAATAAAGAGCTGATCAAAATTCTATCTCCTGCGGGAACAAATTGCAAGAGCTTCGCTACAACTACTCAAAAATATGCCTAAATGAGGTGGAAGGCCTTCTTATTTATAGTCTGAGAATGGTGGCTGCGTAAATAGGGCCACGTCAATGTAGGGAGGCTACGTCGACGGGCCCGTGTATACGCGGCCCAGTCGATGCATTGACTTTATGACACTTCATCACTTACCAACCCATAGAGGCACAAGTACGAAGAGATACTACTATGGAGACCAAACATGAAAATAACAAGGAAAAGCAGGTCAAACCCAATGTTATCCTAGAAGAACTTGATGGCAATGCATTTTTAGTAGCAAAACTCCACCATAATCATGAGGCCCATTCATAAACACTTATTATTCATATGGAAGAACCTATCAAAGTATAATTACATTAAGCCCTTGCAGATACATCAAGAAGAGAGGAAAATGACTCTAAACATAGGCAAAACTCAAGGCCTAAAGTTTCTACAAGATTACAAAGAGATGAATTTCAGAGTCATAGAAGGAGAACTAGCTAACATTGTTCTCAAACTACTTCATCTTCCTCTTCATGATTATTGATGGACTTTGACAAAAGGGAATGAAGGTTCAGAGATCATGATAAGGATAGACATCAAGCTCATGATAGGCAAGAGTATCGTCAAAGGCATCTTGATGAAGAAGATGATGAGTATGAACTACAAAGAGACATGAATAGGTGAGAAGAGAGAGAGATATATGAGTACTAAAGGAAACATCACTACAATAGAGTGTATAAACCTAATGACCATGAAGAGCCCCTATTGGAAACTCATAGCATGAGCAACATCAGGGAAGTAGTCTATATTCCAACCACGCATGTGAGGGATAGTTGCATCAAGTGACTCGATATGAATAATATTCCTAAATTTGAAAGTGGGTACAATGTAGATCAGCAATATCACCTTCAAAAATTTCATGATGCCTATGCCCTGAAGAATATCGAAAGTGACTGGCAAAAGTTCATGTTGTTTCCCACGACACTCATAAAAAGAGGCAGAGAGTTGGTATAGATCATTGGAACCTAAATCAATCAAAAGATGGAGTATCATGCTTGAACTATTAACTGAAAAATATCAAACTTACTCAAGGGTGTCCAATCTTAGAAAGTAAATGCAAGGATGGAAGCAAAGGACACATGAATCCCTTGATGTGGTAATTGGTAGATACTAATCTCTTTTTCATAGGTGCCCATGCTATGAATTTTCATAAAGGGAGTAGTTTAGGCACATTGTCGATGGATTGAGAAATAAAACCAAAGAAATCCTTAGGGTCTATTTCCAAGGGAGACTATCAAAAATGATTGCCCATTAAATACAAAGGTTAATAGAGTAAGTGGCAAAGAAGGAAGATAATTTGAAAAAGAGAGAATCAACCAAAGAATATAATAAAAACCCATTTATTAGAAAAAGAGATCTACAAATATGTGACAAGCAAGAGGAAGAAACCTTGGAAGAAGTGATCTAGAGGGAAACTCTATTGATTCAAAAATTTGTCAATGATATAGTGACTAAGGTAGAAAAGATATGGGATTCAATGGACAAAAATTTTGCTATAACTTTGAAAATTGTAGAAGAAAGAACTAAATAGGCCTTTAGTAAGGGTAAGGAAAAGAAAAAGAAAAGAGACTATGGACATGAAAACTGCAAACAAAAAGGAAAAGTTGCTTTAGTGGAAGAATGTACTGATTCAAGCTTAGAAGATGAGGAAGGGTACAAAGTGTGCCAATACAAACATCCTAAAGGATGCTGTCCTATGATGGACCACTTGCAAGAATTAGGGGCATATGCACTTAACCCAAGATTTGTAAAAAAGTAGATCCCAAAAAGATTACCTTACCCTCAAGGTAACTACAAACAGTCCTTTCAACTAGCCTATTACTCAAGTAAAGCTTATCCACAATCATAGGAGTAATATCAGCAATATGGTAGCAACCACAAGCATGGGCAATGCTACCATCGAGGTAGCAGTATCCATATCAGTAGCCAAACCCTTATGGATATTATGTATAGTATCCAATATCTCCAAGGAACGTAGTAGTTTGTACTTCTTAATATTATCCACTTGAGTATTATAGACCTATGACTCCAAGGACAAATTCCAACCCATATGTACATTAGCTAGTGGTTGGTCCATTAGGTCAACCTTCTAATCCTATATTGTCCATGCCACCACTTGTAATGCAAGGGGAGCTACCTTCACAACCATAACAAAAGAATGCAACAAGGGTAGTCAACATGTAGGAGGAAGTAATCATGAACAAACCTTAATCCAGGAAACAACCATTCTTTTGAATGAGTCCAAAAAAGGTTTGAAGAATAGGGATCCCATCTACTTTAACCTTGTCCACACATACTCCTCTAAGAAATACTAAGCTTCCATCCTCTACTAATGCAAACCTAATCACTATCATGCTCACTTAGACCATGATGCATTGGATAAAGGCAAGAGAAATTTCCCAAAAACAAATAGACCCTGGAAGTTCCTTGGTGTACCTCCAAATTGCAAGTCCTAAATTGTGCAAAGCTTTACTTGATTCTAGGCCAAGAGTAAACTTGATATCACAAGACATGTATAAAGTCTAGAATCTTCCATCATTAACAAAAAGTAATATTTGTCTTAAGCTTGTAGACTAGTCGATCACAGTTCCACTAGAAATGGTAGACAATGTCATCACTATTATTAGTGGCTAGTCTGATCTTGTTGATTTGTTGATCATTCATGTGGGGAAAAACAAGGGAGAGTTCCCTATTATTATGGGAAGAGCTTAGCTTAACAATATAGATGCTAAGCTTGGATTTAGAGACTTCTCCTTAGAAATTTTCAAGGAGGATGAAGCCAGAATCATTCAATGATGTAAAGTGCCATGTATCACATACATCAATAATGGGTATAATTATGTGCAAAAAATATGGATAGTTAAATAAGAGAGCAACACAACATGCAAAAGATGTATAGAAGAAATGTGTGTGCAAAGACGCCTATATGTAGCAGTGACTAAATAATAAGGCAGCTAGTGGCTAGTTATTGATGAAGAAATAGAATAAAAAATATACATGGAATAAAAAATTTAGATTATAAGCACCTACATGGAAAAATAGATAAGTTAGAGCAGGTAAGAAGAAGACATTCCTATCGACATTCATGCTAAGAGGAAGAAATTGAATTGGGACTGCTCAAGGTCCAGGATAAATTTGAGCCAAAACCATTAGAGTTAAAGGTCCTATTAGTAGCATTGGAATATGCTTTTCTAAATAACAAGAAGCTTATAATCATCAACACTAACTTGGACAAAGTTTAGAAAAAGAAGTTATTGGAAGTGGTCAATAAATGGCCAACATCATTTGCATGGTTGTATGATGAAATAATTGACATTAATCCATGCATTTGTTAACATTGGATATGCACAGATCCAACTATTAAACCATGATGCCAACCACAAAGAAGGTTGAATCCTAAGCTTAAGGAAGTTGTAAAGCAAGAATTGAAAAAATTACTAAAAGTAGAATTCATCTATCCCATTGCAAATAGAAAATGAATTAGTCCTTTGGTTATTATTCCAAAGAAGGATGGCAAGTGGAGAATGTGTATCGATTTCCAATTATTGAACTCTGCAACATTCAAAGACCATTTTTCTATATCGTTTGTTGACCAAGTCCTGCATACCATCGTAGGGCACTAGTACTATATCTTTCTTGATGGATATAGTAGATATAACTAGATTCACACTACACTAGAAGAACAAGAAAAGACATTGTTCACTAGTCCATGGGGAACATTTGCCTACAAGTGATAAAGTTAATTTTTGTTGCACTATGATATTGTATTTACAATATGATAGCAACGATGTCATAATCTATGCTACATCATTGTTGATGTGATGTCTTAAGATGTGTGTAACCCTATAAGTATTGATACTTGGGTGTATAATCCATAACTTTTCATTCCAATCCTTAGCTAGACACTTGTAGTTTATTTTTGTAGTTTTAGCAATAGAGTGAAGGCTCGCAGTGTGGTGTTGTGCAGTTGTACGGTGTCTTTATTCAAGTGAATTATACTTGGATGTAGTTCATGACTGGCAATAAAGATTGAGATTACTTTTCATCATTGAATCATTCACTTATTTTTCTATTTGTTTACTTAGAATAATTTCCTTATTTTCGTAGTTAATCCTTGACGTTTCAAGTACTTTATTTTACATGTCATTAGTAAGTGGAATGGATACGATTGGTTTCAAATGCTAAGTGTAGTTATCTAGTAATCAAGGAGAGGCATTGCTTGATTTGCTCAATAGTAATACCACTTGGTAATCCTAGTGATAACTACATGAGTCCAAGGCATGTATGGTAGACTAAGACTAGATATCCATCATAATAGGCTAAGTTAGATTTATGCATTTCTAGTTAATTAGACTTAGACTTTTTTCTTCAACTATGTTTATCTTTAAGAGTACCAAGAGCCTTACAACATCAGTTAATCATATGCCTCACTACGAGCTAAACCATACACTTGAACTTCACTAGTTCAAAGTGGGAAGACAACAATCATGAACTTAACATCAATTACTAGCATAATTACATTGTCCATTTATGAATTATGATCTTGTCTCATGTGAACACTCAAGGCTTGTATGATAGAGTGTTGAATGCTTCACTGCTCATCATTGGCGTCATTGCCAGGGATGTGTTAATGTGTGGTAAGTAATTGATTTTACAAAGTTTGTTGTATTAAGAACCGTAAAGTCAATCTTCATAATATTTAAATAATTCTAATAACACACACTTAACCAAGCATCACACTTATAACATGACTTCAACTAAGGAAAAACTATTACTTGCTAAAGAGATACAGAGGGGCAATGACAGAACAAATGATAATGAAGACTGGAGTATGCCTATGCAAACAAGAATCTCATATGCTTACAATGATCTTTACTACCTTGATTTCACATTCATCTTTCATCAAGATGGATAGTTGAGGTGAAGAGACTTACAAGGCAACATTGGTTTGCCTCTAGAGCACTCAACACCCATTATGCTTTAAACAACTTTAAGGAAAATGAATCTAAATCATGCATAAGAAGGGTACCATGTGACCAAACACATGACAAGACCCTACCAACCCACAGAGGCACAAGTGTAAAGAGATGTTGCTATGAAAACGAAACATGTGCATAATAGAAAAAAGAAGGTTAACTCTCTTGTTGTTCTGGAAGAACTTGATGATGAAGCATTTTTAGTAGAGAAACTCCATCAAGATCATGAAGTCCATTCCCAAATGCCTATTATTCATCTAGAAGAACTTGTTAAGGTGCAACTCCATTTAACCTTTACAGAGACATCAAGAAGAAAGAGAATGACTCTAAGCACACGCAGGACTCAAATCCAAGAATTTCTATTGAATTACAAAGAGATGAATACTAAAGTCATAGAGGGAGAACTAGGCAACATCATTCTCCCACTACTTCATCTTCATCGTCATGATCTTCGATGGACTTTAATAGAAGGAAACAAAGTTATAGAATCATGACAGGGAGAAATGTTGGGCTCATGATAAACATGACTATTACTCAAGACATTTTGATAAAGAAGATGAAGAGCATGAACCACTAAGGAATAGGGATAGATGTGAAGAAAGAAAGAGATATAAGTACCAAAGGGGGAATCACTACAATCAAGCATATGGACCCTATGATAATGAAGAACCCTTATTGGTTGCTCATAGCATGATAAACATTAGGGAAGTTGTATATATTCCAACTAGGCATGTGAGGGAAAATTGCATCAAGCAACTTGATATAAATAATATGCCTAAGTTTGAAGGTGGGTATAACCTAGATCCCCAAAATTACCTTCAAGCCTTTCATGATGCTGTGCCCTACAGAATATAGAGTGTGATTGGCAGAAACTTAAGTTGTTTTCTCAGACACTCATAAAAAAGGAAGAAAGTTGGTACATATCATTAGAACTTAAATCAATCAAAAGATGTAGTACCATGCTTAAACTTTTCAATGATAAATATAGACCTACTCTTAGGTGTCCAATCTTAGGAAGCAGATCCCTTGATGCAGCAATGGGCATATACTATTCACTTTTGTGTAGGTGCCCAAGCCACAAATTTTCCCAAAGAGAGTAGCTTAGATATATTATTAATGGGCAAAGGAATAAAACCAAGAAAACCCTTGGGGTTTATGCCCAAGGCATACTATTTGAATTAATTACCCATTGAATTCAAAGCCTTATTAACCAAGGGACGAAGGAAGAAGGCAAATTGAAAAAGAGAGAATCAGTTGAGGAGTATAATAGAGATCCATCCATCCAAAAAAGAGATGCACAAGTATGTAATAAGTAAGAGGAAGAAACCTTAGAGGATGTGATACAGAAAAAGACTTTGCCAATTTACAAGTTTGTTAATGACATAGCCACCAAGGTAGAAATGATGTGGGATTTGATGGATAAGAAATTTATTACAACCTTGAAAATTGTAGAAGAAAGAACAGAGCAAGCCTTTAGTAAGGAGAAGGAGAAAAAGAAGAAGAAAAATACTACAGATGAAAAGGAAAAGTTACTTCAGTGGTAGAATGTTCTCATTCAAGCTCAAAGGATGAGGATGGATGTTGATGAGACGCAGATTGCACAAGCCGCGATATTACGGTCCGTCGCCATATCTATAAATAAGAGGCGGCACTCCCCTCATTGATCATCCTAGGCATAAAGTAGCGAAGCTCTGGCGGATTGATCACCCCAGAGATAGAATATTTTCCATGTGCCTGCAGTAGGAGTCCCCCAAGTAAATGGTTCTTTATTCGAGCAGCTTTGTACCTGAACGCAAGTTGTGTACGACAATAAAGACGAGCTTTGCGGATAAACCTTGTAGTGCATGGATAGGTTTAATTAATGTTATTTATTGCTTTCCTAGTAACGCGGCATGAGTACGACTTGGTTACGAGCGTTGACGAACTTGTACAGCTAGCCAAGGAATCGGCTACTCATCGCGAATAGATTCTTTCAACCCTTTCCTCCTAGAGCGTGGGACAAGTACGACTTGATTACGAGCATCTACGGATGTGTATGGCTAGTCAAGGAATCGGCTGCTTGTCATACATAGGTTAGTTAAGTGCCTCAGTACGACCGCTTCGAGCACGTGCGTTACGTGTGGTGATCCCAGTAACGATTAGCATTTGGTAAGCCATAGTTGCATAGTTTAGGGTGTGTACGGTAAGTGGGAACGGATGCTGACGCTAGGACTTAGTGCTGTAGTTAGAGTTAGCTTTAGTTTCTCTACCCTTTACCTCATAGCTTAGGAGATAAACCGAAAAATACCAAAAAAATCATATACCGTAGACTTGCTTAACCATATACCGTGACACATACAAGTAAGCCTGGGAAGACAACGAACGATTAACCCCAAGTGTTTCTTGTGGCGTTAAGGCATTTAGTCTGCAGAGTTCGACTGGATCGCGCGTACACGCTCGTATTCGTATGGTTGAGTGTAGGGGTACCTCGCCACTCATCAGATGTACAATGTGCCAATATGAACATCCTAAGGGATGTTGTCCTCTAATGACACATTTGTAAGAAACAAGAACATATGCACTTAATCCAAGATTCATCAAAAAGCAAATGCTAAAATGATTACCTTACCCTCAAGGTAACTACTGACAGACATTCCAACCAACTTACTACCCAAGTGGAGCCTATTCACAACCACAAGAGCAAAAATTAACAATAGCAGTAGTAACCAAAAGCATGGGCAATGCCACCACCGAGGCAGTAGTATCCATATCAGCAACTGGACCATTATGGATACTACATGTAGCATCTAATATCTCCAAGGAATGCTTTAGTCCAAACTTCTTCTTCTTCTTCTTCTTATCTACTAGAATACTATAGGTCTACTACTCCAAGGATGGATCATAGTTCTTATACACATCTACCAGCAACTAGCCTGTGAAATCCCCCTTCCAATTCTTTACCACCAATGCCACCACTTGTCATGTCAAGGAAAGTGCCATCACAACTGATGAGACGCGACTTGCATGTGCCGCGATATCGCATCTTCTCCTGCGATATCGCATACGCGATATCGCGTCCCGCCGCCATATCTATAAATAAGAGGCGGCACTCCCTTCATTTCCCAATCATGGCTAGTGTAGCGAAGCTCTGGCAGATTGATCACTCCAGAGTTAGAATTTTTCCCCATGTGCCCGCAGTAGGAGTCCTAGAGTGAACGGCTCTTTATTCGAGTAGCTTGTAACCTGAACCCAAGTTGTGTGTGGCAATAAAGATGAACTTGATTGGATAAACCTTGCAGCACGTGGTTTCATTTATTGCTTTCATTTACTGCTTTACTAGTGCGTTCAAGTATGACTTGATTACGAGCGTCTACGGACGTGTACGACTAGTCAAGGAATCGGCTGCTTGTCATACATAGGTTAGTTAAGTGCCTCAGTACGACCGCTTCGAGCACGTGCGTTACGTGTGGTGATCCCAGTAACGATTAGCATTTGGTAAGCCATAGTTGCATAGTTTAGGGTGTGTACGGTAAGTGGGAACGGATGCTGACGCTAGTTAATTTAGACTTAGGACATTAGTTAGAGTTAGTTAATTTCTCAACCCTTTCCTCCTGGTAGCATAGAAGATAAGCAGAAAATACCTAAAAAATCACATACCTCAGACTTGCTTAACCATACACCGTGACACTTACAAGCAAGCCTGGGAAGACAACGAACGATTAACCCCAAGTGTTTCTTGTGGCGTTAAGGCATTTAGTCTACGGAGTTTGTCCGGATCGCGCGTGTACGCTCGTATTCGTATGGTTGAGTGTAGGGGTACCTCGCCACTCATCATTGGCGCTGTTGCCGGGGACTAAGTGATTTGTACGCCAATTAAACATAAGGGATATCACTCACATCGTTGTGAGCCTAAAACGAACCTTAGGGTTAATCAGTTAATCAAGAACATTAAATAACGGTGAAAACTGCACACCAATAGAAATGGCTTCTTCTCACGAAATCAACTCACCTAAGGACAATACAGGAGAAAGTCAGCATCATACGCATAACCGAGACCAACCATGTCCTCAACAGTCTAAGGTCACATATACTCATCCCGATGAGTATGTGCCGGATTTTACCTTTGTTTTCCATCAAGATGAGCAACTGCGGTGGAGAGACATGCAAGGTAACATCGTGTTACCCCCAGATCGATCCGCTCCCAACATGCTTTTCCGTGTCTTGGTATAGATTGGCATGCAGGAGCTGTTCGCAGAATACGTTTTGGATGACCATGATACAAGGGATTATCGTCCCACAAAAGCCCAACGTATTCGGGATGCAAGGCAGGAGAGCCAACATTCGCTACTGAAGGGCAAGGTTCCCCACGTCATTAGTGAAATAGGAGAAGAGGAACCCCTCATGATGGGTTTCTTGGAAAATGATGTTCCTCCTCCTCACTCTAGTGAATAGGTTAGGCATCAGGGCCTTGGATCAACGATACATATTCCAGGCTCTGATCCCCGTGAGCACCAGCTGTTCACGGTAGGAACAATCACTCACACTAATGACAGATTCGTTGATCATCACGACGATTGGGGACCAAGCAGCCGAAGAGAAGGTAAGAAACATCATCATGGTGATGGATCCCCTTCTTCTTCTCCTTCATCACATCATTCACACTCTCCTTCCACATCTGGGCGCAGCCACCATGGGCGTAATGCAGAGAATAAAGGTAAAGGAGATGAAATGCCTCGACAGGAAGGTCGAGAGGAGTTAGGACAAGGGCAAGGACGTAGGGAGAATAGGGAACCAC
>MNCI01037343.1:662748-681629 GCA_015680685.1 Gnetum montanum
ATCGTGCTGATCCAGAAGTTAACAACAGAGGTATCGGCTAAGGTAGACCAAATGTGGGATTCCTTAGACTCACGAATAGAAACAGTTTTGAAAATCGTAGAAGAGTCTAAGGATGAGCAAAGTAGTGATAAAAGCAAGAACATGCGGAGAAACTTTAACCCTGCACATAACAAGGGTAAGGGAAAAATCTCTAACTCCGATGAGGCTGAAAATTCTGATTCAGACAATGACGGTGGATGTGAGGTCTGCTATTATGACCATCCTAAGGGATGTTGTCCAATCATCTCACATCTGCAGGAGTCTGGGGTGTATGCATTAAATCCAAGACTTAATCAACGGCAAACACCCAGAAGGTTACCTTATCCACAAGGTAACCCGAGGCAGTTCCACCAACCCTTGACGTATTATCCAAGTGGAACACCTCCGCAGCCCATCGAGCAACATCAGCAGTGGCAATACCCACAGTCATGGGGGATGCCACAGCCAACACATCGATACCCTTACCGGCAGCCTGATCCTTATGGTTATTATGTGCAGCAGCCAGTTTCTCCAGGTGACGCTATGAGTCACACTCCACGCCGTCACTACTACGCTCGGGAGTACTTCAGAAGGACTCCTTCTCCTCCGGGAGACATTCCACATTCTGTCCATCCTCTAACTCCACCCGCACCTTTTCCTCAAGTAGTTCCCATAACACCTCCTGCTCCAACAATGCAAGGGGAATTACCTACCCAACCGCAGCAACGTCACGCCGCGAGATCTGTAAATATTCAGAGTGTAAATATCCAACCGGACACTAGTTCTGGCGATAACTGTACAAAAAAGAGACCCTTTTTCAGAACTAGGAGCCCGGATAGGCTCTCGCAACAACAAGCGGACGGGTATATGTATAGGCCTCTAACTACTAACACTTCGGAGCACCCTTCAGTCCAAGGGAATGTAACGCATACGGTTATGCTAACACATACCGTAACTGACTGGATCAAGGTAGGCCACCTTCCCAGGAAACTAACTGATCCTGGGAGTCCCTTTATTCATTTGCAGATCGCTGGGAATGCACCACATCGAGCTCTTCTTGACTCAGGTTCCGGAGTCAACTTAATTTCGCGAAAGATGTATCACGCCTGGAACCTGCCCCAACTTAAGAAGAGCAACATCCAACTAGAGCTGGCAGACCAGTCCATCACTATTCCCTTGGGTTTGGTGGAGGACGTTATTACCACTGTGTGTGGTTGGTCCTACCCAGCGGATTTCCTAGTGATCGATGTTAACAACAACGAAGGGGACTTCCCAATTATAATGGGAAGGGCATGGCTAAGCACAGTAGATGCATGCCTTAGGATCCGTGATCTTTCCTTGGAAATCTCCAAGATAAACATATGTGGAAAGATCGAGAAGAGGATAGTTCCATGCATCACATACAGTGATTCATCGGGTGATGACACGGAGGAAATGTCTCCATGTCACAGGTGTGCCCAGGAAACTCTGCAACAAAGATGCCTGTATGTAGCAACCACACAAGAAGTAGTAGACACCCCGTGGTTGACAGCTTCTCATAAGAGCAAACAAACATGCATGGAACGAACTGAGGAAGCTCATGCCAACAACCGTGGCATAGACTCATTTGAATGTGAGCGTCGCCAACTTCCACCCCTGAATCTAAGATCATCAATTGGGAGAAGTTGGGCATTGCTTAGAAATTCAAATAGGCGCTCACTACTTCGGATCTCTCCCTCACAACTCAGTCATGGGGGAGATGGCCACCTATGCTAACCATATGGGGCCCTCAGTTCTTTTTCAGTTTTTGTTTTACAACGTTTTTGTTTTACACTTTTTTTGTTTTACAATTTCTTTAACTTTTCTGGTTTTTTGTTTTACAATTTCTTTAACTTTTCTAATTTTTTGTTTTACAACATCGTTATATTTTTCTATCTTTTTGTGTGTGTGTGTGTGTGTGTCATCCATCATGTAAATTCGTCACCCAATAAGTGTTCGGGCCGATGGGATGAACTGTTTTTCATTAATTGCTAATGTTTGGTTTTTACCTTTAAGTTACATTGTTGATACTAAGGTATGTTCTTTTGATATGGCAGGCAATGAGATCACTTCATCCATCCATCCATCAAGTCTATGGTTTCCCTTGGCTTGGAAATGTACAGTTCCCTTCCAATAAGAACTTTAACGAACCAGTGACTGGGCATTTCTCAAACTAAGGAAGGACTCAAGGATTTGTAAGGGTGTGACTTCAAGGGAACTTGGTGCTCTTGTGTTGGTCATTCACTTGGGTGCTTGGATGTTTTCTTCTTGGGTTTTCTTACCGTTCCGATGTAACCCAATAATCGGAAGCTGAGACAATAAAAATAAAGAAGTCTTTGCATGGTGTGGTCCCCACGCATAAAAACACAAAACAAAAAAAGAGACAAAAAAAATGAAAAAAAAAGAAGAAAAAAAAGAGAAAAGAAGCTAAAAAGATAAAAGTGAGGATTCAAAGCACACCCCTTAGACGGAATAAATTTGGGCTGCAAGCACTGGTTATGGAACCAAAGTGTTCCCTCTAACTAAGGCCCTTCTCGCTTCCCATTCTCTCTGTTGTTTCGTCGGAATGGTGGTGGCTTCTCGAAGTTGCATCCTTGTTACCCAAGTGGATGATTTAACCAACTGCATTGATGCGAAGTCACTGGAAGTGGTTGGTTTGAGGCCAGAGTTGGAATGAGATTCGCCAAGTCACATTAATCATGAAACACACAAGGGGCTGTACACCACCTTGTTCTTGGGATTCCATTCCACTTCTCTTCTTCCCATCCTTCTCTCCATTGTTCACCTCATTGCCGGTTGTATCATTGTATATACTTTGGTTGATGCTTTGTTTTCTTTTTGGTAAATTCTTACGGTTAAGACTTTAACTCTTGTTCCAAAGGACATTCCCAGAGCCCACGGACTCTTTGAATGTGGGATTGTCAGGGCATTAAGGGCATGAGCCTGCTTTGGGGAGGACCCACTGACATTCCTATTTGGAACATTAGTTAACTTCTTTTCCTTAACGTTTTGCAATTAATTAACATTTTTGTTCATTTCCATCATGACATCCTTTTTATCGATGCCATAGTTGTCCCTTTTTACCTATCATTCCTATTCCTTTTCTTTCTCCATTCTAACGCTACCGGAGGTTCGCGATTAGTCATGGGGGTACGGGGCCTGATTTTTCGATTTTTATCCTAAGCCCCGGATTTTTTCGTTTTTCTTCCTAACCCCTATACCTTCGGTAGTCATCATCTACATTTTCCCAGATCCATATTAGCCATACCACAACTTAGCCAAGGAACCTAAACCGAAGCAAGGTATGATTTACTTAATGATTCAATTACCCTTGCTAATATATGATTGTGTTGTGGGTGCAGATGGCCATCATACAACAACGGAATGGATCTGGAGCAAACACTTGGAGTGGAGCAGCATTGAAGCCGCTATGCAAGGAGCAGAATTGATAATGCGCTTACGGATGGACAACGGAAGGCGCAATCTAGGCGTTGGCAGCAACAAGACTCTTCTCTCTTCTTCTCTTCTATTCTCTCTCCTCTTTTCTCTCAGCTGCCAACTGTGGCCTGATGTCATTGTAATAAGGTGTTCACCCTTGTTGTCATGAACACCAGTTTTGTCAAGTCTTGTAATAAAGACCGTTCACATGTCATCCCATTAGTTCCATTTCCCCTAATAATCCCATACCTACCTGATATCATTGTAAGGAACTCGAGGACGAGTTTTCATTCAGTCATGGGGGTATGATGAGACGCGACCTGCATGTGCCGCGATATCGCGTCTTCCCCTGCGATATCGCGTACGCGATATCGCGGTCCGCCGCCATATCTATAAATAAGAGGCGGCACTCCCTTCATTTCCCAATCCTGGCTAGAAGTAGCGAAGCTCTGGCAGATTGATCACTCCAGAGTTAGAATTTTTCCCATGTGCCCGCAGTAGGAGTCCTAGAGTGAACGGCTCTTTATTCGAGCAGCTTGTAACCTGAACCCAAGTTGTGTACGGCAATAAAGACGAACTTGATTGGATAAACCTTGCAGTACATGGTTTTATTGTTGTTTATTTACTGCTTTCCTAGTGCGCACAAGTACGACTTGATTACGAGCGTCTACGGACGTGTACGGCTAGTCAAGGAATCGGCTGCTTGTCGCAACGCATGAGTACGACTTGATTACGAGCATTGGCTGCTTGGTAACCCAGTAGCGTATTCCAGGATTCTGTGCTTGGTAATCCCAGTGGTAGTCCAATGTGTACGGCTAGTCAAGGAATCGGCTACTCATTGCTAGGCTAGAACGTGTGATAAGTACGACTTAGTTACGAGCNATTAACCCCAAGTGTTTCTTGTGGCATTAAGGCATTTAGTTTGCGGAGTTCGACCGGATCGCGCGTGTACGCTCGTATTCGTATGGTTGAGTGTAGGGGTACCTCGCCACTCATCAACAACCTTAATAGAGAAGTGCTACAAGGGCAGAATATACAACGAGAGGATCATACTAGTGATCCTAAAGGAAAATCAAGGAAATGTCATTTCTTTAGGACAAGTCTAGAAAAGGTTGGTAGAATTATGACTTCATTGATAAAATTTCTCCTATGACAAAGCCTCCTACCAACACCATGCTTCCATAACAATTGGATTAGGAACTTAAACTTTGAGGCTAACAGGTATAGTATCATATTGGATTAAGGCAAGGATACTTCTTAGGAAAAGAATAGATCCATGAGTTCCTTTGATTTATTTTCAAGTAGTTGGAAATTCATCATGCAAGGCTCTACTAGACTTAGGTTCCATAGTAAATTTGATATCTCAAGAAACATAAAAGGCATGGAACCTACTACTCTTAAAGAAGTGCAACATAAAGTTAGAGTTAGTTGACCGATTTTTCACCATTCCTCTGGAACAGATAGAAGATGTGGTAACCACTATTAATGGGTGGTCCTATTTAGTATATTTTTTGGTGATTGATTTGAAGAACAATAACAAAGAATTTCCTATCATTATGGGGATAGCATGGCTTAGCACAATTGATGCTAAGTTAGGAATGAGAGATTTATCTGTGGAAATATCCAAAGAAAATGCACAAGGATTCATACATACACAAAGAATTCCATGCCTTACTAAAGATAATAAAGGTTTTAGTTGTGGACATAAAGCTCAAAAGGTCATCACAATCCTTACACCATCCCACAATAGATGGGAAAAATAAGTGTGTGTACAAGAAAAAACATAAACAGTAAACCAAATGATACACAATGGCTGAAAACTAAGAATATAAAATTGTCTAAACATGCATGAAACCATTTGACTCACTTATTAACTCATATCCTAAGAAAATAACCCCAACTAAGAACTCACAAATGAAAATATTAAAGCATAACCATACACTAGTAGATAGAGCAAATAAGGACATAGAATGTGAATTTAATAATAAATAAGAAAGTATAGTTGAACCTTTTGAGATGGAAAGACCATTTAGTCCAACATGATATATATCCTCATACAATTAGAATTTGATTACCATCAAGATTACATGGGATGATAACTGAAAAACTAAGTCACTAAGGATGGTAAGTGAAAAACCTAGATTGTATGATCCAAGGGATCTAGGGTCCATTTTACACTCGCCCATGAGTTTGGTCATGGGGGAGATGCCTTACCTTGATTTAAAAATTAATAAGTGCTTTTCAATTTTTTGTTTCCCAAATATTTTTGATTTACAATTTTTTGTTATACTTTTTAAAATTCTTACCAATGATATCTTTTCATTCTTTTAAACTTTTTTATTTCTTAATCATTTGCTATTCTTTGATATTTTTCAAATTGTTTTTCTATTTTTCTATAATTTTTACTACTTGTTTTGTACCTATTTTTGTTGATTTTTCCAATAAAGTACATAGAATAGATGTAGTCCTAATAAGGTGAAGATTTTTCTATATTATTAAATCCTAAGGGATTAATTACCTATATAGTGAGACCATGACATCCATCCATCCATTCCAATAATAAGAGGTTCTCACCATGGCCATAATGATATTCTTCTCACTAGAAAACTAAGAATAAACTTGTGACCATTATGCCTAGATAGAAGAGTGAAGAACTAAGTGGACATGAAAAGGGTGTGATATCAAGGGGATTCGTGGATTCTCTTAGATTCCTACTATAAGTCTCATCTTGTTGTTAAGGATGTATTATTTCCTTGTAGATTTAATGAAAAATGGGAGTAAGAGTACAATAAGTGCTACCATATCATGTCACTAGAAAGACATGTTACCCATGCCTTAAGGTAGGCAAATTCTCAGAAATCTCAAAAAAAAAATAAAAAATTAAAAATTAAAGAGTGTAATAAATAAACTCCTCCCTTGAATACTATGGCAAGTGATAATACTCCTTGCAATTGTGATAGTCTTATAGTTGTAACTTCCAAAGATAAAACAATGCGATGTCATTGGAAAGTGGTTTGGACTTGGTTTGAATCTTGGATAGAAAGGCTAATGATTACTCTAGCCATATATTACATCTAAGGATTCATTATGCCTAGTAAGACACCTCACATCCCATGTTTAGCAATCCCTTCTACAGTCCATCTCACCTCACTGTATATATAAGCATAACCTTGTGGTTTCATATAATATAGTGATATTTTTTCAATCTAGTGATACTAATATGTGTGTTTTCCTAGATAGGTATGTCTTACATTCAACTCTGAGTGCCTAAGGACACTTTTAGGCATGGTTATACATGGGCACTAAGGGTTGGAGCCTACTTTGGGGAGGACCCATTTGTATAACTCTTGTATCTCATACTTGGGCAGCAATTCCACATCATCTTATGCCTTCCAAAAATAATCCAGATCCATTAAATACTTCCCTTATCATCTACTAATCTATCCATACATCTGAAATTTATAGCCCATCTCCTATCCATCCAATAAACTTTCATTTCGTGAGATTCCTTCTTTATGAAATTTGAATGTGAAATCCTTGAAAAATGTGCATCATTAATAGCTCAAGACCCTTTAGACAAGCTTCACATCTTCCAAACATTCCATTTGACTCATTTTTCCTACAAAATTTAATGAAATATTTTACAATTTTCACGGTGATGTTGTAGCTACAACATCATAGCTCCTACGAAGTTACATCTATGATGTTGTGCATATAAAAATAGTATATATATGCATGGGAGTTAGTGAAATTTTTCATTTCTCTCATTTGTAGAAAGAGAAGTTTTTGTTGTTTTTTCTTAGAGCTCTTGCACACTAACTTCCAAAGGCCATAAATCCATCCTTGTAGCTTTGATTTTTGAAATTCTTAACCTCTGTTGATCCCAAAGCACTTAACTTAGTCATGGGGGGCAGGGGGTGGGATGAAGCACTATGTTGACATTAGGAAATTTGAGCCAAAATTTTTCTAATGCCCAAAAGATACTATAAAGTGTAAGTATAAGGAAATAATAAGAACCTTATTATTAATTAATCAAACTTAAGCCAAATAATGTAACTAATTCTACTATTTAACCATACCAACTATTTCAAGGCATAATAAGCAAGAAAAGATAACTGTGGAAAGCCATAAGTAATTAAAGATATAACACTAAGGGGGTTCCATTTTGAAAAATTTTCCGACTCTACAATCATAATAAGATAAGAACTTAATCTAACCAAGGGTATGAGAAAGATAAAGAACTATTAAGAACTAATTTAAAAAATTTTATAATTTCAAACCCTTGATTAATTGCAAATGGTCCCAAAGAGACCAACAGCTGAAAGACCTTCGTAGCATGGGAGCAAAAGACCAAGAGGCCATGGGAGAGGCCAAGTAGGGTAATAAACTCCCCAAGTAGAACACATGGAGTAGGAGCCTTAATCATATAGTATCCATCAACAAACTCTTGCCACTGAGCACTCAGCCCAGAGAGAGGTAAAAGTTCCACTAGTGCCTGAATAGGGGCAACACCTCACCTTATCTTCTAAATGCCTCCAAGCAATACAAGAAAAATCTATCATTTTCATGATCATCGTGGAGTTGAATTTTGATCCTTTCATGGAGTTTGCTCCAAAACCTAAAAAGATGCAACTCCAAGCATCTCCTTTATGGCCTATGCTATCTAATAGTGGTGAGTGATATCTAGGGGAAACATACCAATTTTGGCAAAATAAGCAAGTAGATGCTATAGTTAAAATCGAAGAAGTCTCTATGACTTACTTAGTAGAGGCAATTACAAGGGCCATTAACATCTCAAATTAAGGGACACATGTGGCACAAATCTCAATGAGATTATATATTGATGTGAAGAGGCTATGGTTGCACAAGACATATGGAAAAGAAGATAAAGATTATAGTGAGCTCACAGCCAAGGAGGAGATATACTTTAAGATTAAAACCTATCATCTATTTTCAACAAAAAGGCTCAATAGGATATCTACATATGTGGCCAAAGGAAGTATAATATTGATGGAAAAATTTAATGCTAACATTACCCATTTATTCTTCCTCGAGATCTAGAGGTGGTTTGAAGAGAAGAAGGTAGGGAAGCTAATACTTCCATTTTCTTGCATCATCAAGAAGTTGTGCAAGTAAGCTAGAATCCTAAGGTACACCAATGACATCCTAAGAAGGCCTAGAATGCTTCAAATGTAGAAATGTTCAAGTCAATTCCATCAAAGAAGGATCAAATAGAAAAATCAATAGGCACCAAGGAAGCTGCAAGTTACACTCCTACTGGTAACATTCCTACTATCGATCAGTAGCAACAAGTAAGACCTAGTAGCCAACCCCAAACTAAGCAACAACAATAGTAACAACAACAACAAGAAGTACCATCATCATCACTGTAGGATTATCGACTATCCATGAACCATCTACAACATATTGGAAAAACAATAAGCTTGATGAGTCGCATTTTGGGACGACTGTGATATCGCGTACGCGATATCGTAGCTCGCCACCAGTTCTATAAATAAGAGGTGGCTCTCCCTTGTTTCACATCTGGTTTTTAGTCCCTTAGCGAAACTCTGGTAGTTTTATCCCTCCAAAGATAGAATTATTTTCCAGTGTATGCCTGCAGTGCGGTGATTGTAATTGTATGACATCCTTTATTTGAGTGTGACGTACTTGGACACGCACATGACTGGAAATAAAGATTGAGATTACTTCATCATTGCAGCATTCACTTAGTTTAAATATTTACTTAATTGTTATTTACTACTTTCCTAGTTAATCTCTCTCACCCTTATCTCATGTTAAAACGCAGAATGAGTATGACTTGATTACGAGCATTTAAGTGTGACTACTTGGTAACCCAGTAGCGTACCTAGGATCTACGCTTGGTAATCCCAGTGGTAGTCATGCACAAAGTCTAAGATGTGTATGGATAATCAAGGAATGGATGCTTATCACACTTAGGCTAGTTAGATTCTCTTACCCTTTCTCTCTTAGCTTAGATAATATTACTTTCCATTGCCTTCAAGAGTAGCATTAGATTAGAAAACACATCATACACCTCACTCTAGACTAAACCATATGTGACAAAGCTAATACTAGTTTAGGTGGGAAGACAACGAACTGCAACCTAAGGCTAATTGTCTAGATGCCACAACTAGTCTATCTGTGGAGTTCGATCGGATCGTGCGTGTAACGCTTGTATTTGTATGGTTGAGTGTAGGGGTACCTCACCACTCATCATTGGCACCGTTGCCAGGGACGGTGCTAGTTATCTAGATTAGTTATATCATACAAGGATGCTGTAAAGGACTTAACGAGATATATTTTAGAAAGGAATAATTATAAAAAGTCACACATAATTTCACACACAACTTCACAACCATGCCTCGCCTACAAGATTATGATAATGCCACACTTAGTGAGAAAGTTCATTGGAGACCCAACGAACTATATGACGATGAAGATTGGAGTACACAACCTGAAGTGGGGGTTTCTTATAAACATGAATGAAAGCAACATCATCCCAACACATGAAAGCATAACTTACCCGATGATGATGAACCCCCACTGGCCACTACAAGCTTAACGCAAATACAAGAGGCTATTCAAATCTCACATAGGCATCGTAAAGAGAGCCGTCTACCCAGGCTCGATTTAAACAACTTTCCTAAATTTTTAGGAGGCTATGACTTAGATCCGCATCAACATTTACAAGCCTTCTACAATGCCTACATATGGAATAATATTGACAACAGGTGGAAAAAGCTTAAGCTCTTTCCTATGACACTTGTTGACCAAGAAAAAGTATGGTATAGATCGTTGAAACCAAATTCAATACGACGTTGGTCAACAATGGTAGAACTCTTTAACGAAAAATATCAAACCTACGCAAGAGTGTTAGCCTTGAGGAAACAAATCCAAGGATGGAAACAAGCACAACATGAACCCTTGGACATGGCCTTAGAAAGATATTATGCACTGTTAAACAACTGTCCAGGCCATGGGTTTTCCAAGGAAAGGCTAATGTATCATATCATTGATGGGATGCGTAATGAAACAAGAGAGACCTTAGGAATATATGCCCAAGGTAAACTATATGAACTACGAACCCATCAAGTCCAAGAGCTTATTAAGTGGGAAGCAAAAGAAGAAGGAGATTTGGCTAGATGGGAGAGTGTTGAAAAATATCAACGGGACCAAAATCTCAACTTAACAAAGGTCCATGATCATAAAAAGGAGAAATCAACCAATCTCAAGGTGGAAACATCATCTTTTCCAACACAACAAACATTAGAAGAGGTCGAGGAAAAGATCAATAAGATGCTGGAATGGACGTATCAAAAGTGTGGAGAATTTATTAACATTATCAGAGATAGAGTTTTGACAACCCAAGAAGCAGGATGAAACATTAGAGAATCGGAAAGAAGGGATAAGAAAATTAAGAGCTCAACTGATGATCATACATATGAATGCAACATATGCCTATATGATTACCCCAAAGGCCAATGCCCAATATTGCTACATTTACATGATCATTGGGGAAGCACGTTACATCCAGAGTTCGTACAGAGATACTGTGTTTGATCACATTGGCAACAATCCCAGTCATGGGGGAGACCACCACTAGATTGGAGACATCCTTCATATCATCTGAACCCAAACGCGTATCTTGTTCAACATCCTATTTTTCCAACTGGGCCAACGCACTTTGTCTCACCACAATACCTTTCTCCTCAATACTATCAGCCCATGCCTTCAACACAACCACCACCTTGTGCACCTTATAATTCTCCTAACTTTCAACATTCTCATCCTTTCCCTCCTTCCACAGTGCCACCAACTATTCATAAGGTACCTGCACCATAGCAACAACCCATGAACATCACTTGTGCTCCTACTTCCAACAATAGTGAGAAACCTCAGCAACATCAAAAGCGTCCCTTCTTTAAACATGGCTGTAAGAAGGGACAACATAATTTCGAGGCCACTGCATCCTCCAACTCAGCAAAAGTCCCACACTATGGTGCACCCTCATCTTCGAACCCCACGCCTCATGTAACTTCATTCGGGCCACCAACTGACACTCCAAGAACAGTATGGTCCAATGAACACAGTCATGGAAGGCATCACCTCGATCCTTGCATACCATCTAATGGTCACATACATCATAGTGGGTCAACTCATTATTTGGGAACTACATCGTATAAATTTCCCCACTATGCTCATTATAATCAAGTGTGTGAACCTCGATGGGGTAAGTATGACCAGGCCTCAACAATTCCAACATGCAAGGATCCTCATCTTTCATTTATTAATCCTTGCCATGCTCAACCATTTAGTTATGGGGGATATCCTCCATTTTAATAACAAGCAGGATTAATAAATGTTTTTCATTTTTCTTTAATTTTACAACTTTTTGTTTTTCAATTTTTCATTTCTCAACTTTTTGTTTTATCTTTTTATCTTTTTGTGTTTTTGTCTTTTTACATTTTTTTAAGTAATCTTGCCTATGAATAAAACACTCATGTGGATCGGTGGTTGAGGTGTGTTCCATGTTATCAAGTTTTGAGTGAGTAATTATTTAGATAGTGAGCCCATTACACCCACTCATCCACTCTACAAATAAGAGGTTCTGTTCGAGGGTGATATTCTTGACATTCTTCAAACTTAAAATTAATTTTGTGTTCATTGTACCCAAAATGAAGAAGGATGGACCAAGAGGAAATGATTAGGGTGTGACATCAAGGGAACTTGTGGATTCTCTTTGGTGACGTCTGTGGGAGTTACCATGCAAAATGGTTGTACTAAGATCCTTGAAGATCTAACGAAAAATGGGAGTAAGAGTAATCAAAAGGGCACTTAAAAATTAGATGCTATTCTAGGGGGTCCCATTGGAAATACATGCACCCATGCCTGAAGGTTGGCGGCTTCTCTGGATTTAGCAATCAAAAAAAAAAGAGAAAAAGAAAATGAAAGAGAAAAGTGCCACAAAACAAAAATCACTTCTCCCTTGAATAAAACGCCAAGTGATCATACGCCTAGTTGTTATGGTACTCTCATAGTTGCTCATCATGGGATGAAAAAATGTGATGTCATTGATTAGAGGAATGGACTTGGTCCTGATCTTGGAACAATGGGGTAATGACACCTTAATCATGCTTTACACATAGGATGCACTGTGCCCTGGGTCAGCTACCTCATGTTCCAATCTCTATGATCCCTTCTATACTTTGTCTCATCTCATTGTTCATGTAATTGTAGCTCATGTCATGTGTAACGTAGAATCCTTAACTCATTTCGGTGATACTTACATGTGTGTGTTTTGTGGAATTAGTGCCGATTACATTTAATCCTTCTAGTGCCCACGGAAACTTTAAGTGCGGTTACACAAGGGCATTATAGGTTGGAACCTGCTTTGGGAGGACCCGCTTGTGTAATATTTTGTAATTTTCACTTATGACATAGCTCACACACACCATTTCTTACCCTCAGCCTATCTTTCATAACGCTCTTTTCCTACTATTATCCCTATGAATTTTAACATTCCGATGCACCATTACATACCCTTTTTCTTACCACCCAAGGTTTTATTGATAAAATCCACATCATCATCATTAATTGTGCCTTTCAAATTAATGGAATTACCCTAGAACTCCTTCATAATAGCCCAATGTCCTCAGCTTACAATGTTAATTTTGAAAAATCTTTTAAAAATTCGGTATTTTTGTTGTGCCTCATATCACTAGGGATGTGATATCACGTACGTGATATTGCATCCTACGTGATGTCGTGTACACAATGTATTGTACATAATATCGTGTCACCACAACCTATAAATAGGTGACCCCCCCACAAAACTTAGCGTCATTTTTGCCATTTACATGGGGGAGTCTTTGAATTTTTTCTCTATGACTTGCAATTAAGCGACCCTTGCTTTTCTAACTATATCTCGCTCGTTGGTACTCCGATTTTAATTTCGTCTAAACCTGCTTGCACCCAGAGTGTTCAGCTTAGTCATGGGGGAGGGACATCTGTCGAAAAGTGCCTAACGTTTTTGGAATTTATCATTGCCAAAAGGACATCATTTAGTGTAATTAAATTGGAAACCACCTAGGTCATAGGACTCATCATTACAGTTTTCGGGCAATATCACACGTGATAACATAAGATCATTAATTAAGGTAAGCAGTAAGGTATAACCTAATTTTAAAAACAACCTTACTAACACTTGGCCCCATGTGATTGCACATGGCCCCGAAACGTGGACAACAAGAAGGTCCTACCCAAGGTGGAAGCAAATGATCTTGGAGAGGTGAAAGACAAGGTCCTGCTGGACAACATGAAGAATAGGAGGAGTAATTATTTAGCATTCATCAAGAAGAACCTTCTATCGGATGGTCCGGGCAGGCAGAAAGAGGAGCTGCAGCAGCACTTGAATAGGGACAATAGCTCATGTTGCCCCAAGATTGCGTTCAAGCCATCCATGAAAAGTCCACATTCATTGCGGTGATTGTGGAATTGAACTTTGAATCATTTTCAGAGTTCGCTCTTGAGGCCATTAGGGATCACCTCAAAAGGTCTCCCTTATGGCCTACCCTCTTTGAAAGCAGTGCCTGGTACCTAGGAGAGACGTATCAATTTTTGCACAATAGGGAGCAAGGCACCATGGTCAATATTTATGGTGTGACAGTTGACTTCTTCACATAGGCCATTTCAGAAGTGTTAAACCTTCCGAATATAGGGCCTAGAGTTGCTTAGTTATCCACCCATTTAGACCCCAATGTGTGAATGGATTGGTTGGAGAAGGCTTATGGCAAAAATAAAACATTTGGTGAGTTGATGACGGAAGAGAGGGTTTACTTCAAAATTGGAACATATCACCTCTTCCCCATAAAGGGCCTAAAAAGAATATCAACGTATGTGGCTAGAGGATGTGTAGTGTTGATGGGAAAGATTAACGCTAACCTACCCCATCTATATTTAAAGGAGATCCTGAGGTGGTTCGAAGAACAAAAGATAGGGAAGATGGTGCTGCCTTTCCCTTATCTTATCAAAAAGCTTTGTTGACATGCCAGTATTCAGGGGTACACCAATGACGTCCTTTGAAATGCCCAGACTGCTTCATATGCTGAATTGCTAGAGGCTATAGCTCCAAGAAAAAACACTAGCGAAGAGCTAGGACTAGAACAAGAAGAAGAACGGATGGCTGGACCAACTACTGAAACACCACAAAAAATTTTGGCTAACACTTGTAGACAGAAATTAAGCTAAGTCATGTTGGTCCTCACCATGACCAAGCTTGAAAGCCTCAAAAATAGCATCAAGAGAAGTCAAAGCAAGCAAGTAAAAATTCCCTTGGATCCACAGAAGACTATGATGACATCTAGCATCAAACTTGGCAAATATTGAGCTCAAAATACTTGGTTTTCACTAAGTATGCATCCTGTACGCTGGCCTACACATGCCCAGCGTAAGGCCCAGCGTACAGTAACTTTCAGGGCTCAAAAACTCATCAAAAGGTGCCAAAATCGAGCATCCAGACCCCCCAGAACCTTCCCCAAGGTTCCCAGCAGGTCTCAGGCACTTGAAAATCGAATTTTGGGCTCCAAATGATGGTCTTCCATTCCTGTACGGCCAGCGTATACGCCGGGGTGCAGCCAGCGTAGACAGACTTTCGGGCCCCAGAAATGCGTCAAAACGTGCCAGAATCGAGCGTCCAGACCCCCCAAAACCTTTCCTAGGGTTCCTAGTAGCTCTTGGGCATCCAAAAATCAATTTTTGACCTTAAAATAAAGCATTTTCATGTGTATATGCTGGGTACATTTTTGGCTTACGTTGGCATGCTATACGCCCACGCTGGCGTCCTGTACGCTGGTGTGCTATACGCTGGATAGTTGTAACATATCTTGCACCCGGTCAACGCGCCACCTATCACCCAACCCGAGTCTACCGTTGAAACCTGTATAAAATCCCAATTTTTTTCACGAAATCCCGAGGTTGGCAAAAAATCCTGGAGCACACCAGAGAACATTTACGCTGCGCACAAGAGCTGAAATCCTTTTACACTGGAGAGCCCTGTACGCCGTATACACAGTCTCTATTCTCCGCATGTCTGGCGAACTAGCTGAGTCATTCCTGCATACGTCGGGGCTTTTCGTCCGCCTTGTGTTCCCTCACGACTGCGTTAGACCGGTGCACTGTACTCTGACTCTGTAATACCATTGTTTACATTTGCTGCATAAGATTGTTTACATTTTACAGTTTTACGTCAACTTGGCCCACACATTCTGTTCACGCCCATTTATGCTCACGCTCTGTTCGCATTTGTTTTACGCCGTTTACGCTTTGTTTACGCTTGCTACGTTGTTTACGTATAACCCAGCGTACAGCACTTTGCGTACGCGCGGGGAAATCCTTGTCTGATCCGCGTGCAGACCACCCAAGGTGCTTTGCCTTCGTGCATTCCAGCTCACCCTCAAGCGAAGGTAGGGTCTTCTATTCTCGTCCTACGGCCTCTATTTTCCTTCTAGCCAGAGATTGACGATTTCAGGTGGTACAGAAAATGGCGCTAGAAGGAGGGCCTCCTAAAAACCTTACCTGCAAACTTTCCAGCGTCTATGTTGATCAGCGTCTCCGCTGCCCTGTTTAAAACTCACCATCTGCAAGTCTTCCAGCGTCTACGCTGATTTAACCATACGCTAACTTTGTTTACAAATTCCCAGTGTCTACGCTGCTACAGTGTTTTTACGCTGCTACAGTGCTTTTACGCTGCTACAGCGTCTGGGCGTATACGCTGCTACAGTGTCTCAGCGTATGCTATAGTGTCTCAGTGTAAGCTACAGTGTCCCAGCGTATGCTACAGTGATTTTACGCTACTACAGTGTTTACGCTGCTATAGTACTGCTACAGTATCGCTACAGTGTGTTTTCAACAAAAACACCCAAAACGGGCCCGTTTCAAAGCCGAATTCGCTACGATTTGCACCTACTTCAAACCGGTCTAAGTACTAATGGCCACCAACATGGATCACCTTGTCTAAGGCATACAATACACACAACATAACAATTCCGAGATAACTTCCTCTTACCCGAGATCACCATCCGTGTACGACTACGGTTCATAATTTCATACTTAGCTAAATTTTCTCCCGGTTACGCTGTACATGCAGGACACTTAGAAAAAAATTTCAGTGTTCACACACCGGATACTCTGCACACTTAGCCCGAAACACACTCGACACTTGTTAGCTAGCTCATACATTGCCCTGTCACACATCACCATGGCGTCATCCCCGACCTCTAATGCACGCACCTTCGTAATCCTCACACAGGAACAATACAACTTTATCTGTGTGAAGATTCAGGCCAACCTTCCTCTTGACACCATAGAACAGGAGGCAAAACGAAACTTCAAGCACATATACATGGGAGGTCATGAATTTGCCCCCTCCGTATATGACATCATCCCCCTTTCTGATCCTCATCATAGGCTCATCTCCCAACTCCTTCTGGCAAGGGGCCAAAGCACACGGCAACCCAATGAGGAGCCCCAAAACCAACATGATGTAGATGACTTTGAGGCACAATCTGAACCTAAGGATTCATACCACACCCTCAGTCCCCATGCCTACGTGAACCCATCACTCCATCCTCGCATGGGACAGACGATCACTCACCAAGCATCAATGAGCACACAAGCACCGGTATCCCAACAGAGATTACCCACCCCCATCTCCACCCAGTACATACCACACGTGCAAACACATGGGGCCACTTTCACTACATCAGCCCCGCACATCCAGGGTATCACTTCACAGTTTGTGGCTAGGCAAGAAACCATACCCCTTGTTCAACAACCCACTCACTTCAACGTGCCACACCCCACAACCACAAATCTGAACATCGCTCCACAGCAACAAATGACAACCCAACAACCTTCCCAACCAACTAATCTTCCTATCACTCAAGAGTGGGCAGAAGCAAAATAGATGATGCAAGCATTAGTGGATGAGGTAAAGCAACTCAAGGCTAACAACACTGAACAAGTTAAAGTACTGGATTTCTATCGCGACGATCCGATTAGCTCTTCAGTGCCACCGTTAGCTTTACTCAAGGGAATCACACTGCCCCAGTTAACCAAGTACAATGGGAAGGGAGATCCAAATGCTCACTTAGTCACGTTTCGATCAGAAACTCTATTGCTTCAAGCTTGGCCCCACGCAATCTTGCGCGTGTTTGCTATGTCCTTAACGAGTGTAGCCTTAGACTGGTACCGAGCCTTGCCTCGTAACTCCATATCCTCTCTGGAGGATCTGTTACATCAGTTCGTNCTATGTGGCTTACAAGAACCAACACGTTGCCAAACAAAAGGCAACAATGGAAACTGTGGCCGTAAGCACAAAAACAATAAACACCAATACCAACCCGCTTGCAACAACATGGGCCATCCCAAGGCCCAACTTTCAGTGCAAGGATCGCTCTAAGTACACACCTCTACTTGCACGACCTTCAGCACTCCTAGAGCAACTCCTTAGAACTGGCCAAATCCAATACAAACACGTAGCGGAGAATGCTCGTCGCCAACATGATAGGTACTGCGAGTTACTAAGGAACCCCACCTTAGCAGCACCAAATGAGCCCCCGGTTCCACGACATTTCAAGTTAGACCAATTCTGTCACTACCACCAAATGTCTGGTCACAATACCGACACCTGTCGCGCGTTAAAGGATGATCTACAAGCAATGATAGAACAGGGCCAACTGAACATCAACACCCTGAATCAACCGAGCACAGATGATGCCGCCTATGTCATAAACTCCATTGGCATAGATAGTAAGCCTAAACCTGTGCGGCAACCTTTTTTGATTCGTGTGCCTTCCAGCAAGGCAACAATCCCCTCCACCTCCATGAGCAAGGGGCCTCCCATCGTCATCAAGGTGCCACCTAGAGCATTGACGACACCTTTCGTGGTCAAAGTGCCACCACCTCACACGTCCGCTAAGATGTTAAACTGGCAAGATTCAACGCAATCCCGAGCACCGAAAACACCCTTTGTGGTCAAAGTACGATTACAGTCGTCCGCTAAGACGTTAAACTGGCATGTTGCACCAATGACAACAACAAAGAAACCTTTCATTATCAAGGTGCCACAACAGGCTAGTCGAATAACAACAACACCTCCTAAACTTCCATTTGTCATAAAAGTGCCACCACGTGATGGCCCCTCACTTACCTTGAGCCCAACCGTAGGAAACGTCTCAACCTCTCCTCCCTTAAGAGTCAACCTTGCCAACAACACGGATAAGCCTACCAAATGGCAGCAGAAGAGGAGAAACGAACATCGAACAATACCCACAGCTGAAACAAAGGACACACCTAATATACAACAACTAAACACTGGGGGCCCT
>MNCI01037343.1:682122-807151 GCA_015680685.1 Gnetum montanum
GACAACACTCCCTTTCAAGCTGACCACAACATAGACATGTCACAGGTCTTGAAAGAGGAGCCTCTTGAAGCAACACCCACAACAACAAACACAACACCTAGAGCTAAAATGCCTGAACAAGGGGTAAAAACTGAAAGCCTCCTAGAGCAAACTAGCATGCCTCCTAGACCATGTCCGACTAAGAAACAACCGCATAATCAAGACTCCCCTGCGGCCAAAGACACATCTAACCACCGCCCACTCCTCACCTTTGTTCGTTGTGCATACGTCACCTTAGCTTGCATTGTACTAGCTTATGCGCTTGCATGTGGCCCGAAAAGGCCTTAAGCTACCACCTTTTCACATTATTTTCTATTCAATTATGTATTTCAATTCATGTTTTCTGCAGTGGCTATTTAACATTGTTTTCTCTAGTTGCTTTTGTTTACAGGATCGTATGGACGCATATGCATGCATCCACCCTGATAGTCCTGGCATCATGACTTAAAAATGATACCACAGAATGTCCCGGTGTCATGACGGTAAATTGACACCACAGAGCTTCATCTGACATGACACTAAACTGTCACACTCATTCACAAGAGTCCACTAAGACTATAAACTAGCTTGCCTCTTCATAGTCCGCCACGACTATAAACTAGCATCGTACCATCTGCTACGACGATAAACTGGCAACGTCCAACGGGTTATGACGTAAAACTAACCCATGATAGTTCGCTAAGACTATAACCTGGCCATATCATTTCTGGCACATTCATCTGCTGCTGTAATTCATGACATTTCTTCATCAATGCCTGCTGCATCATTCATCACACCGGCTCTGACAACACTATTGCTACTCATTTTGTTTGCCTTAAGTTTCACATGGTGCCTTCATTTGCATCAGTCACATTCATGTCTGAAGTGTTCGCTAACTCATTCACTTGTGGTTTTCTTGTCTTCTCCGAGTTGTGTTTGTAGGATGACACCCAGTGGTGCTCGTATATCGATACACTTCATCACGGTGACAAGGTGCCACATTGTTTCTGACGCACGCAACCAGGTTAATCAATCTGGTCAAAAGTACATTCCCAGTGCCTAATACATTCTTCATTTAGCCAACACTCTTACTCCCTTTCCTACTCAGATACAGTTCCCAGATACACCCAGTACACCCCAAAACTTTGAGCACACTGTTACACGCTGTGACACTCTCAAGCAACTGCAACACACAATATGACACATGAGCATGAGTGAAAAATTGAAAGAAAGCTCTTTCCAAAAAACAAAGAAAAAAAATGAAAAAGAAGAAAAAAGAAAAAAAAAGAGAAAGAAAAAGAAAAGAGCAAAGAGCAAAATGAGCCACAAGACCCTTGGCACTTCCCATAAGCCCCAGGTGGGAAGGCAGTTGTCTTGGAAACAAACACTCATGTGTCAAAAGCTCAAGTAACATCTCATTGCATAGCTTTGGTTCTCCACCAATAGGGGGCCTGTTTCTCCAGAGAATGCAACCCACCATCACACGGCCAACAACTCCTCTTAAACACTAAACAAGAGTCTTGTTCCGCTAAAGGACGCACATCTCATGCCTTGATTCCGAGTCTGCTAAACAATGGCTATTGACAAGGATCAGCATGACCCGTCTACACACCAGAGCATCCCCTTTACCATGCATAATCCCTTGATCAGGTCCCAATCCCATAATTTCCATCTCCCAATCCAACTACAAACTTCATTTCCCCAATCCCATGTACTACTAAACACAGTGCGATGACATCTGGCCAAGTGCCAAAGGACAATGTTTCTACCAAGTTTTCTTGTGGTGTTTTGTACTTATTTGTCGATGCCTCTTGGGTCAATTCCTCTAGACATCAACAAAGAGGGGCCAATGAAACACCACAAAAAATTTTGGCTAACACTTGTAGATAGAAATTAAGCTAAGTCATGTTGGTCCTCAGCATGACCAAGCTTGAAAGCCTCAAAAATAGCATCAAGCGAAGTCAAAGCAAGCAAGTAAAAGTTCCCTGGGATCCACAGAAGACTATGATGACATATGGCATCAAAATTGGCACATCTTGAGCTCAAAATACTTAGTTTTCACTAAGTATGCATCCTGTACGCTGGCCTACACATGCCCAGCGTAAGGCCCAGCGTACAGCAACTTTCAGGGCTCAAAAACTCATCAAAACGTGCTAGAATCGAGTGTTTAGACCCTCCAGAACCTTCCCCAAGGTTTCCAGCAGGTCTCAGGCACTTGAAAATCGAATTTTGGGCTCCAAATGATGGTCTTCCATTCCTGTACGGCCAGCGTATACGCCGGGGTGCAGCCAGCGTAGACAGACTTTCGGGCCCCAGAAATGAGTCAAAACGTGCTAGAATCGAGCATCCAGACCCCCCAGAACCTTCCCCAGGATTCCTAGTAGCTCTTGGGCATCCAAAAATTAATTTTTGACCTTAAAATGAAGATTTTTCATGTGTATACGCTGGGTACATTTTTGGCTTACGCTGGCATGCTATACGCCCACGCTGGCGTCCTGTACGCTGGCGTGCTATACGCTGGACAGTTGTAACATATCTTGCACCTGGTCAACGCGCCACCTATCGCCCAACCCAAGTCTACCGTTGAAACTTGTGTAAAATCCCAATTTTTTTCACGAAATCCCGAGGTTGGAAAAAAATCCCGGAGCACACCAGAGAACATTTACGCTGCGCACAAGAGCTAAAACCCTTTTACGCTGGAGAGCCCTGTACGTCATATACACAGTCTCTACGCTCCGCCTGTCTTGAGAACCAGCCGAGTCATTCCTGCATACGTCGGGGCTTTTCATCCACCTTGTGTTCCCTCACGACTGCGTTAGACCGGTGCACTGTACTTTGACTCTGTAATACCATTGTTTACATTTGCTGCATAAGATTGTTTACATTTTACAGTTTTACGTCAACTTGGCCCACGCATTCTGTTCACGCTCGTTTACACTCACGCTCTGTTCGCATTTGTTTTACGCTGTTTACGCTTTGTTTACGCTTGGTATGTTGTTTATGCATAACCCAGCGTACAGCATTTTGCGTACTCGCGGGGAAATCCTTGTCTAATCTGCGTGCGGACCACCCAATGTGCTCTACCTTCATGCATTCCAGCTCACCCTCAGGCAAAGGCAGGGTCTTCTGTTCTCGTTTTGCGGCCTTTGTTTTCCTTCCAGCCGGAGACCGACGATTTCAGGCGGTATAGAAAATGGCGCTAGAAGGAGGGCCTCCTAAAAACCTTACCTGCAAACTTTCCAGCGTCTACGCTGATCAGCATCTACGCTGATCAGTGTCTACACTGCCCTGTTTAAAACTCACCATCTGCAAGTCTTCCAGCATCTACGCTGATTTAACCATACGCTAACTTTGTTTACAAATTCCCAGCGTCTACGCTGCTACAATGTTTTTACGCAACTACCCTGTCTGTGGGAAGTGCCGACTTCATCAAACATTGGAACATTAGCATGGATGGCACAAGATCCTCAGACCGAAGAGGAGAAGCTTTAGGCCATACTTCTGTGTCATCAAGCCTCAAAACCTGGAGCACAAGACAAAGGGAAGGCACCAATGGAGGAGTCATCGCCACCTAGAACTACATGAGTTCCATCCATTTTTGTAGGTGTAGAACATTTGTGTTGTGTCTTTATTTTGTTTTCATTTCACACTACGGCATAGTCCCATTTTCACCATCTAATAATCCGATACCTATCTACTGTGTAATAACTATAACTTGAGGACGAGTTTTCATTCAGTCGTGGGGGTATGATGAGTTGCGTTTTGGGGTGACCGCGATATTGCATATGAGATATTGCAGCCCGTTGCCAGTTCTATAAATAAGAGGCAACTCTCCCTTGTTTCGCATCTAGTTTTTAGTCCCTTAGCGAAACTCTAGCAGTTTTATCCCTCCATAGATAGAATTATTTTCCAGTGTATGCCCGGCGTGTGGTGATTGTAATTGTATGGCATCCTTTATTCGAGTGTGACATACTTAGACATGCACATGACCAGAAATAAAGATCGAGATTACTTCATCATTGCAGAATTCACTTAGTTTAAATATTTACTTAATTGTTATTTACTGCTTTCCTAGTTAATCTCTCTCACCCTTATCTCATGTTAAAACGCAGAATGAGTACGACTTGATTACGAGCATTTAAGTGTGACTACTTGGTAACCCAGTAGCGTACCTAGGATCTGTGCTTGGTAATCCTAGTGGTAATCATGCACGAAGTCTAAGATGTGTATGGATAGTCAAGGGATGGATGCTCATCGCACTTAGGCTAGTTAGATTCTCTTACCCTTTATCTCTTAGCTTAGATAATATTACTTTCCATTGCCTTCAAGAGTAGCATTAGATTAGAAAACATATCATACACCTCACTTTGGACTAAACCATACGTGAAAAAGCTAATACTAGTCTAGGTGGGAAAATAGTGAACTGCGACCTAAGGCTAACTGTCTAGATGCCACAACTAGTTTGTCTGCGAAGTTCGACCGGATCACGTGTGTAATGCTTGTATACGTATGGTTGAGTGTAGGGGTACCTTGCCACTCATCAAAGGTGAAGAACAAGGGAGGGGGCCAAGTTGTATAAAGTACAAGAGAGCTCCATAAGGCTTATAATATCCACAAACCTAGCTAGTGGGTAAGTATCACTCCAAGCAGGAGGAGAGGATGATTATATGTAACAGATATTCAGGAATGCTACATCATTCCAAGTAATGCTCAAAATTGATGAAGGTGCCACTATCATGGTCATGCAAAACCAAGATGTAGTAGAAGTTGTAGAGGTCATAACTGATCACATTAAGGAATCATTTAATGTACCTATTATCCCACTGACTAATATCTCAGGAGCAGAGGATGCTCAAATGCTTGCCAGAACCTCAATGACTCTTGGAGAGCATGAAGATATTTTGGAAAAATTGCTATAGATGGGTCAAGTAATGCAAAATATTTTTGATATCCTAAGTGATATCACTACAGTCTAGTCTGATCTAATAGCCACAAAAGGAAAGTTGGTCATGGCTAAAATTAGGGCATGTAGAAAATAAGATGTAATGGTTGCAAGAGGAGTTAGCCACCTTAACGATTGGAAGAAGAGACCCTACATAAGTCATAGCACTTGATCAACTTGAATAATTAAAAGTTGACCATGTGAGGTGCCTAATTGATGATTAAATGAAGATGGAAAGAAAAAAGAAGAAGGTAGTATGGGATGCATTGATGGTAGAGGCCTAAACATATGCACATGTTAAAGCACTCGCCACCTTACAAGATGAAAATAAAGAGTTAGCTACTGATAATGCTCGGTTGACCAACATTGAATAGAAAAAAAATGTTCTTGAGGAGAACATTCAATAGCTCAGAGAATAACTTATCAAAGTCAACTAAGATATGAGTTGCTTGGCCAAAAAAAAAAAACCACAAAAACTAAGAAGTTTGTGCTATTCATCAAATGTCAGCAATTGAAATAAGCACATGGAAAAATTAGACCAAGAAACATGAATGACTCAAAGAGCATTTTCAAGATTAGGTGGGCATGTGTAAGTAGATAAATGAAAAAGAAATCTAGATGGTGAAAGCTAGAATTAGTTTCCTTTCTACTCAAAATCTAGACTAGCAACCTAATAAAGTCAACTTTTGATGTATGACATTATTGTAATAATAATATCGTATCAACAATGTCGTTAATTTGATATCATAGCACATGCTACCTCATTATTGATAAAATATCTTAGGATGTGTGCAGCCCTATAATTTGACACTTGGATACATAATTTGCATAACTTTTCATTCCAATACTAACTAGACTCTTGTAGTTTGATTTCCTAGCCTCAACTTAGCGAAAGTGAATGCTTGCAATGTGGTGTGTCATAGTGAATAAAATCTTTATTCAAACAGTTTGTACCTGGACACAAGTTGTGAATGGAAATAAAGATTGAGCTACTTCCCACCATTGTAGTGTTCACTTAGTTTATTGTTTCCACTTAGCATAATGTTTACTACTTACTTAGCTTAATGTTTACTACTTTACTAGCATAGTACTTTACTTTCCAAAGTACCTTACTTTCACTTGTTAATAGTATGTAGAATGGATACGATTGATTTTGAGTGTTAAGTGTAATCGTTTGGTAATCCCAATAGTATTATCACTTGGTTCACCCAGTAGCATGATACTTGGTAATCCTAGTGGTGATTACATAAGTCCAAGATGTGTCTAGAAAATCAAGAATGGTTATTAATTGCACTAGGCTAGAATAGATTCATGTTTCCCTAGTTAGATTAGACTTAGATATTTCTCACAATGTTTGTACTTAGCAGCATAACCAGTCCAACAACATCACTTATCTTATGCCTCACTACAAGCTAAACCATACATTTAGACTTTACTAGCTTGAGTGGGAAGGCAACGATCATGAGCTTAACTCAACTACTAGCATACCAACATTGTCTATCTATGGATTATGATCAAGTTGTGTGTGAACACTCATAACTTATATGGTTAAGTGTTGGATTACTCCACTGCTCATCATTAGCACCATTTCCAGGAATAGTCAATGTGTGTTGAGTAGTTGATTTCATAAAGTTCATTGTATTTGAAATTAAAAGTTAATCTTCATAATCCTTTAAAACAATTTAACAAAAACATACTCAATTAAGCGTGAAAATCATAACATGGCTTCAACATGAAAGGACAAGATGTCACCTACTAGAGAATTAAGGGAAAGTCATGATAGAAATCATGATGATGAGGATTGGAGTGTGCTAACAAAAATAATGGTTTCATATGCTCATAATGATCTATATTATATAGACTTCACATTAATCCTTCATCAAGATGAACAACTCAGATGGAGGGACATGTAGGGTAGCATAGTTTTACCGCTAGAGCATTCCATACCACTCATGTTCCAAGAAGTCCTTAAGAAGGTCAACCTGATTCATGAACAAGATCGATATAGAGTCATCAAAAACATGACAAGGTTATATCAACCAATAGAGGCCCAAGCACAAAGGGATGCCCTTATGAAAGCTCAACATGAATAAGAGAAAGGGAAGAAAGTCCCTCAAATAGTTGTCCTAGAAGAAATAGAGGACACTTCACTTCAAGCTAACAAGTTCTACCAACTTCAGAGATTTCACTCTCATACACCAATCATACATGTTGAGGATCCTATTAACACTAAGCTAAAGTAAACTCTTGCAGAAGACCTTGGAAGGAAGGCAAAAGACTTAAAATACAGGTAGAGCTCAAGGCCTAGAGCTTTTGATAAGCCAAAGGAGAATGAATCAAGGAGTCATTAGAGGAGAACTAGTTGAGACCATTCTCCAACTACTTCCTTCACCTCCGCATGCTCATCTATAGAGTTTGACAAAAAGGAATGCCAATATAGAGACCTTGACAAGGAAAGATAAAAGGATGGTGAGAGACCTAAATATCAAAGAAGATATTTCGATAGTGAAGATGATGATCATGAAATAAGAAGGGAAAGGATCAGATATGATGAAAGGAAGCATTATAAACAAAAATCACCATGAAAAACTTCTATTGGCCACTCGAAGCATGATCAACATATGGGAAGCAATTTATATACCAACTAGACATATAAGGGATAGCTACATCAAGTGGCTTGATATGAATAACATGCCTAGATTTGAAGGAGGAAACAATGTAGATCTGTAGCATCACCTTCAAGTGTTCCAAAATGCTTATGCCCTACAAAACATAGAAAGTGATTGGAAAAAACTCAAGTTGTTCTTGTGAACACTCGTCAAAGAAGATGAGAGATGGTATAGATCATTAGAACCAGAATTAGTTCAAAGATGGAGTACCATGTTGGAATTATTCAATGATAAATATCAGACTTATTCTCAAGTGCTAAACCTAAGAAAGTAGATCCAAGGATGGAGGCAAGGGATCCATGAATCCCTTGATGCAACAATGGACAGATATTATTCCTTACTGCAAAAATGCCTACTTTATGGATTTTCACAAAAGGAATAACTAAGGTACAAAGTAGATGGGTTGAGAAATAAGGCTAGAGAGATCCATGGGGTTTATGCCCAAGGATAATTATCAAAGATGATTATCCATCAAATTCAATATTAATTGATCAAGTAGCAAAGGAGGAAGAAAAAATTAAAAAGAGGGAGTTAGCTAAATAATATAACATAGTTTCATCAATTAGGAAAAATGATGCATGAATTTGTGATCCACAAGAGTAGAAAATGTTGGAAAAGGTAGTATAAAAGAAAATGCTACCTATACAAAAATTTATAACCGGTATTGCATCTAAGGTAGAAAAAATGTGGGATTCAATAGATGAGAAGTTTTCCATAACTCTAAAAATTATGGAGGAAAGAATTAAGCAAGCCTTTAGTAAAGGTAGAGACAACAACAAGAAGAGAGATTTCAAGTAAAAAGGAAAAGTGACCTCAATGGTTGAATGTTTAGAAACAAGCTTTGAAGATGAGGAAGGATGTGCCATATGCCAATACAAAAATCCCAACGAATGTTATCCCGTAATGGCACACTTATAAGAAATAGAAACATATGCATTTAACTCCAAATTTATTAAGAAATAGATGTCCAAATGATTACCTTATCCTCAAGGTAATTATAGGCAAGTCTTCCAATCCATGTACTATCCCATTAAAGCCTATCCAAAGCCATAGGAGTAGTATCATATGTAGTGGCAACAACCCCAATCATGGGTTATGCCACCACCACACCAGTAGTACCCATATCAGCAATTAGACTCATATGGATACTTTGTGTAACATCAAATCTCTCTAGGAAATGCAATTGTTCAAGCTCCATAATATTATCCAACAGAATACTATAAACCTACTACTCTAAGAATGAATCATAGTCCTTATGCACATTCACCAGTAGCCAGCCCATCAAATCCCCCTTCCAATTCTTTGCCACCAATGCCAACACCCACTATGCATGGGGAACTGCAATCACAATCTTAGTAGATACGTGTTATAAGGGTAGTGAATGTACAAGGAGAAGATCATGCCAACAAAGCTAAAGGAAAATCTAAGAAACATTATTTCTTTAGAACAAGTCCAAAAAGAGCTGGTAGATGTAGGACTTCATCAAAACAAGTTTCTCCTATGATAGATCCTTTGACAACTACTATGCTTTCCCAACAATTAGTTCAAGAACTTAGAACTATCATGCTGATGGAGAAAATATTAGACTAGATAAAGGTAGGAACTCTTTCTAAGTAGGACAAGCATGGAGCCATATACACACAGATACTTCCATGCATTTCCAATGATATAGAAGGGTGTAGTTGTGGGTTGACACTTCAGAATGGTAACATGATCTATACACTAACCCACAATAGATATGAAAAACAAGTGTGTGGACAAAAAGCAATATGGGCCACTAAACCGAAAGATACCTAGTGGCCAAAAACTAAGAACCTAAAATCATCCAAACTATGCATGGAAGCATATGATCCACTTATTAACTTACCTTCTAAGAGAATGATCCCAACTGAGACCTTACAAAAGAAAACATTAAACCATAATATTAAACTAATAGAAAGAGAAAATAAAGACTTAGATGATCAAAATTCAATTACTATCAAGATTACATGGGATGATGGTTGAGAAATTAAATCACTAAAGATGGTAAGTGAGAAACATCAAGTGTATGATCTAAGGGAACTAGGGTACATTTTCCGAATACTTGTTCATGAGTTTAGTCATGGGAGAGATGCCTTATCCTAATTTAGGAATTAATAACTGCTTTTTAAATTTTTTGTTTTCTACTTTTTGTGGTTTATAATTTTTGTTATACCTTTTTCTTTTCTTCATGCTTTTTTACATTCTTTGATATCTTCTTATTCTTTTATATTTTGCATTTCTTGAATTTTTGATATTCTTTGATAATTTCTAATTCTTTGACAATTTTTCATTCTTGTGATTTTTCAAAATTTTAACATCTTTTCTAATTTTTCATGATTTTTGTATTTCATTTCCATTTTACTTGTACATATTTTTGTTAAATTTCCAAGAAAACACACCAAGAATAAGGCAAGATGTAGTCTAACAAGGTGAAGATTTCTCTATGTTATCAATCATAAAAGATTAGTTATCTATGTAGTGAGACCACAACATCCATCCACCCATTCCATTAATAAGAGGTTCTTACCATGGCCATAATGATATTGTTTTCCTAATAAAACTACAAGTAAACTTGTGATCATTATGCCTAGATAGAAAAGTGAAGAACCAAGAGAGAATGTGAAGGGTGTGAAATCAAGGGGATTTGTGGAATCTTTTGGATCACTACTATATGTTCTATCATGTTGCTAAGGTTGTAATAATATTCTTGTAGATCTGACGAAATTGGAAGTAAGAGTACAATAAGTGCTACCTTACCATGTCACTAGAAAGACACATTACCCATGCCTGAAGGTAGTCCTTTGGCAAGGTTGACACAGTCAAAAATAAAATACATGTACAAAATAAACTTCTAGGGGTTCCTCTAGAAAGGAATGTTACCCATGAGTGAAGGTAGGTAACTTCTTAGAAATTCCAAAAAAAGAAAAAGAAAAAGTACAATCAATAAACTCCTCCCTTGGACAAAACACTAAGTGATGATGCTCCTTGCAACAATAATAGTCTTATGGTTGTGAATCTAAGAGGTGAAACAATGTGATGTCATTGGACACTGGTTTGAGCTTGGTTTGAATGTTGGATATAAAATGATTAATTTAACCACTAATAAAACATAAGGATTCATTTTGCCTATGGTAAGACACCTCATGTTTCAATGTTTGCAATGCCTTCTAAATCCATCTCATCTCATTGTATAATTAATCATAACTTGTGGTTTTGTGTAATATAGTGTAAATTTTCCAACCTAGTCATACTAACATGTGTGTTTTGTTAAACATGTATGTGTTACATTCAGCTCCTTGAGTGCCTAAGAACACTTTGAAGCATGACTATACAAGGGCACTAAGGGCTGGAGCCTACGTTGGGGAGGATCCACTTGTATAACTTTTGTATTTCATACTTGGCAAGAAATTCCACATCATCTTGTGCCTTCTAGAATAATAAACATCAATAAATACTTCCCTTGATAATCCAATACATCTGTTCATACAGAAAAAATTCATAACCCATCTCCTATCCATCTACTGAAATTTTGTTACCTAAGATTTCTTTCCCATGAACTTTACACATCAAATTCTCAAAAATTATGCATCATTAATGGCCTAGGATCCTATAGAAATGCTTCATATCTTCTAGAAATTTCACTTGACTTATTTTTTCCTTGGAAAATCCATGAAAAATTTTAAATTTTTAACAATTATATTGTAGCTACGATATTGGAGGTCCTACAATGTCGTAACTATGATATATGATCTACAATATCACCTACATAAAAATTAGTATATATAGGCATGGGGAGTTAGCAAATTTTTCCATTCCTCATTTTCTAAGAAGAGAGTTTTTGCCATTTTTTCTTTCAAGTAGAGCTCTGCTAACTTCCAATGCTCATAACATTTCCCTTGTAGCTTCGATCTCCAAAATTCTTGAACCTTGTTGATCATGGAGCTTTCAAGTTAGCCATGGTGGGGGGTTGTGGGTGGGGTGGATTACTTAGTGCAATATCGCTAAAATTTGAGCAAAAGGATTCTAATTCTTGGAAGATATATTAAAAGGTAATTACAAAGGAATAATGTGAATTCTATAATTTGTCAATCAAACTAAGGCTAGAGACACTTAACAATCCTCTTAATGTACCATACCAACTATTTTAGGCCATAAATAAGAATAAAACTAATAACTATGAAGGGTTATAAGGGATGTAACACCTAAAGGGTTTCTTTTTTGAAATTATTTTAACTCTGTAGTTATTATGAATTAAAGATGTGATCTATCCAAAAAAAAATAAGAAGGATTATGAATTGTTAAGTGCTGATAAAAACACTTTGGTAATCCTTGATGCTTGATTGATTATAGATGACCCCAAGGAGAGGAGCAGAAGAAGGAATATTACAACCAAGGAGCAAAAAACTTAGAGGCCATGGGAGAGGCTGAATAGGGGAAAAAAACCCTCTAAGCAGAACATGTAGATTAGGAGGTTCAATATTTTAGTATTTATCAAGAAACTCCTACCACAAAGTAGTAAACCTAGGTGGAGGAGAAATATTCACAAGCACTTGAATAAGGACAGTATCTCATGTTATCACTAGATTGTCTCCAGACCATCTAGGAAAAAATGATCATATCCATGGTGATCATGAAGCTAAATTTTGATCCATGGAATTTACTCCAAAAATAATAAAGACACTACTCCAAGAATCACCTCTATGGCCCACACTCACAAGCAGTAAGGAATGATATTTTGGAGAGACATACTAGTTTAGGCACAATAAGCAGGTCGATGTAATGGTCAAGATTGAAGGAGTCTTGATATCCTATTTCATGAAGGTGATCACTGAAGCCCTTAATATGCCTAATGAAGGGGAAAAGGTGGCATAGATCTCCATCAAATTCAATATTGATATAAGGAGATTATGGTTGTAATGGACATATGGCAAGAAGGACAAAGATTATAGTGAGTTGACCTTAGAAGAAAAGATCTATTTCAAAATTGGCACTTATCATCTATTCCCTACTAAAAGGCTCAATCAAATATCAACATATGTAGCTAGAGGAAGTTCCATCTTGATGGAAAAATTTAGTTCAAACATTGTCCATCTCTACTTCCTCGAGATTCAAAGGTGATTTGAGGAGAAAAAGGTAGGGAAGTTGATTCTTCCATTCCCTTGCCTTATCAGGAAGCTGTGTAGACAAGCTAGAATCCTAGGGTACACTAATGATGTTTCTAGAAAGGCTTAAAATTCACCATATGTAGAAATGCTCAAACTAGTGCCTCTGAAGAAAGATCAAGTAGAAAAATCACCAAGCACCAAGGGAACTACAAGCACCACACTTATTGGTAGCATTCTAGCTACTGGTCAGCAACACTAGGTTGGGCCTAGAAGTCAACAATAGACTAAGAAAAAATAACAACAACAACAATAATAGCAAGTTCCATCACCACCGCTACAAGATTATAGGCCATTAATGAGCCATTTACAATAAATTGCAAAAATTATTAGTTGGGGAACAGATGAAGAGTCTAATCTTTACAAGGTCATAGACAATGCTAATAGATCCATGATTTCCACATATCCTGCTAGTGGGTAGATCTAATTGTAGTCAGGAGGAAGGGATTAATGATCTTAGTAGATATTAGGAAATGTTGCATCATTTCAAGTGATGCTTGAGATTGGAGAAGGAGCCACCGTAGTAGTCATGCAGCATCAAGATGTAGGAGGAGTAGTTGAGATGATCATGGATCACATCAAGGAGTCCTTTAATGTTCCTATTGTGCAACTAGCATATCCTTTAGAAGTAAGAGACTCTCAGATGTTAGCTAGTTCCTCAATGATTCTTGCTAAATAAGAAGATGTACTCAATAGATTGTTGTAGACAAGATAGGTCATGCAAAATCTCTTTGATATCCCTAGCGATATCATTGTAGTGCAATATGATATAATAGCCACCAAGGGTAAGTTGGTCATGGCCAAGACTAGGGCATAGCATGCTGAAAATGAAGTTTGTAGATTACAAGAAGCGCTTGTAACCTTGAGGGAAGAAAAGAGAGATCCAATACAATTTATTACATCTCATCAACTCAATCAATTTTAGACCAAGCATGTGAATTAACTCATTGGCCAAAATTTTCAAATGAAAAGCGAGAAGAAGAAGGTAGTATGGTATGCTTCAGTTTGAGAAACCCAAACATATGCCCATGCCAAAGCACTGCTACCTCACAAGAAAAGAATAATCCATTAACTATAGATAGCACAAGGTTGATCAATGTAGAAAAATAGAAAAATGTTCTTGAAGAAAGCATCCATTAATTAAGAGAACAACTTATGAGGGTCAACCAAGACATGAGCTACTTAACTAGAGAAAATAGGATCCTATTAATGAAAGAAGTCTGCACAATAAGAAAAAAATCTACTATAGAAATAAGCACATGGAAAAATGAGGCTAAGAAACATGAGAGGATCAAGAAACATTTCTATGACTAGGTAGGTATGTATAAGTAGATCAATGAGAAGGAGATCTAGATGGAAAAGGGTAATATTAGTTCTATCTCTTCACAGAGTCCTCATTGGCAGCCAATCTTGGATAGCCTTACTCATGTCCACTAGTCAAAAACAAAAAACAAAGACATGGAAATCAAAGATCTTACAAAGTACATGTGGTTAGCTAATCTTCATTATGCTAACCTAGCCATGTTAACAACATTCGGGCCCAAAAATAAGCTAGAGCAACAAGTAGCAACCATATATGCTTTATATGAGAAAAAGTTTATCAATAGAAAGGATGCCTTACAAAATTTGTAGGTGGAAAACTTAGAATTAGAAGTGGTTAACATTAGCTATCAATGTCAGAAAGATGTTGCAACTAACCTAGCTAAAAGAATGTCAAATTATCAAGAACTTTAGAATATGAGCAAAGTGTTTGAGGAAGAAAGACAATAGTTTTGTGGCATGGTACGTGAAGGTAAATTAGATGTTCCCATAGCTTCCATGTCCATGGGATGTACCATTTCCATCACATGTTGCACAGTAAGCATGGATAGTACATGGTCCCAAAATAGAGGAAGAAAAGCTTCAGGTGCTACTTAATAGATATTAGTTCAAAAAGCTTGATGACAATGGGAAGTAATCAATAGAAGAGCCGTTACGACTGGGCACTTAGGCTACATTGAGCTTCTTCATGTTTTTGTATTTTTTTTATTTTGTTTTGTTAGAAAATTGTGTTAAAAATTTTGTACAAACACCACTAAGGCATTCAAAGTCATATTAATAGTTTTTCAGTCATATATAGTTAGATCTACCTCCTAATTGTGTAGGGGACTCTATCCTCATTTTGTTTTAACTCAAGGATGAGTTTCCAGTAAGTCATGTGGATATGATAAAGTTTACGTTTGATGCATGACAATAATGTATCAATGATGTCATTAATCCAATATCATAGCACATCCTATGTCATCATTGATACGATATCTCGAGATGTGTGTGGCCCTATAATATGACACTTGGATGCATAATTTGCATAACTTTTCATTCCAATAGTAACTAGGCTCTTGTAGTTTGATTTCCTATCCTAGACTTTGTGAAAGTAAAAGCCCATAGTATGGTGTATCATAGTGAATGAAATATTTGTTCAAAAAGTTTGTATTGGACATAAGTTATGAAAGAAAATAAAGATCGATGTATTTTTCACCATTGCAACATTCTTTTAGTTTATTATTTTCACTTAGCATAATGTTTACTACTTAGCTTAAGTTTTATCACTTTAGTAGCATAATACTTACTTTCCAAAGTACCTTACTTTCACTTGTCAATTGTACATAGAATGGATACGATTGAGTTCAAGAATTAAGTGTGATCACCTGGTAATCCTAGTAGTATTATTACTTGGTTCACCTAGTAGCATGATAGTTGGTATACCCTATGGTGATTACATAAGTCCAAGATGTGTTTAGAAAATCAGAAACGGTTATCCATCACACTAGGCTAGAATAGATTCATGTTTCCCTCGTTAGACTAGACTTAGATATTTCTCACAATCTTTACACTTAGGAGCACAACCAGGTGAACAACATCACTTATCTTATGCATCATTACAAGCTAAACCATACACTTAGACTTTACTAGCTTGAGTGGGAAGACAACGATCGTGATCTTAACTCAACTACTAGCATACCAACATAGTCTATCTATAGATTACTATTGGGTTATGCATGAACACTCATAACTTGTATGGTTGAGCGTTAGATTACTCCATCGCTTATCATAATCCATCTTGGATAGTCTCGTCTATGTCTACCAAGCCAAGGTAAAAAACAAAGACCTGCAAATAGAGGATATGAAAAAATACAATAGACAGACCTCAAAATGAGTTAGAGTAGTAGGTAGTAGCCATATATGCTATGTATGAGAGGTAGTTTTCTAACCAAAAGGATGCATTATAGAAGTTACATGTGGAAAACTCAGAGCTAGAAGTTGTTAAGGGCAACTATGATAGGCAAAAGGATGTAGCAACAAACCTACTGCATCACATGTTAGAAAAGCAAGAGCTCACAAAGATAACCAAGACATTTAAAGAAGAAAGATGACAATTTGTGGCATGCTATGTGAAAGAAAATAAGATATTTCTACAACTTCCATGCCCATGGAATATACTCACTTCATACAACATCTTAAAAAAATCATGGATGGTACATGATTCAAGGATAAAACAAGAAAAACTTCAGGTGCTCCTAAATGGATATCAATTTCATAAGGCTGATGAAAAAGGGAAGAATTTAATGGAAGAGCCTCCACCACCTAGAACATGATCTACATTGAGCAACTTGAAATTTTGTTTTGTCATATATTTATGTCATTTTGTAAAAACACCACTGTAGCATTCTAAGTTATGTAAATAGTTAGTAAGTCATCTCAAGTCAAATATACCTCTCAATTTTGTAATGGGCTCTATCATCATTTTGTTTTAACTCAAGGATGAGTTTCCAATTAGTTGTGGGGGTATGATAAAGTCAATTTTTTTGCATTATGATATTGTAGTAACAATGTCGTAGATATGATGTCGTAACTCATGCTACATCATTGTTGATGTGATGTCTTGGGATGTGTGTAGCCTTATAAATATTGACACTTGGTTGCACAATAGTTTTTTCTTCATAGTTTTAGTGATAGAGTGAATGTTCTTATTGTGGTGTTAAGTAGTTGTATGGTGTTTTCATTCAAGTGAATTATACTTTGACATAGTTCATTACTAAAAATAAAGATTGAGATTGTTTTTTATCATTACAACATCTACTTAGTTTTCTATTTGTTTACTTAGAATAATTTCTTTATTTTCTTAGTTATTCCTTTACATCTCAAGCACTTTATTTTACATGTCATTAGTAAGTGGAATGGCTATGACTAGTTTCAAGCACTAAGTGTAGCTATTTGATAACCTAGTAGTGGTGTTGTTTGATTTACTTAGTAATAATACCACTTGGTAATCCCAGTGATAACTACATGAGTTGAAGGCATGTACGGTAGACCAGGACCAAATATCCATCGTAATAGGCTAAGTTAGATTTATGCATTTCTAGTTAATTAGACTTAGACTTTTATCTTCAACTATGTTTATCTTTAGGACTGCTAAGAGCCTTATAACATTAGTTAATCATACACCTTACTAAGAGCTAAATCATACACTTGAACTTCACTAGTCTAAAGTGGGAAGACAATGATCACAAACTTAACAAAAATTACTATCTTAATTACATTGTCCATCTACAGATTACAATCTAGTTATGTGTGAACACATGTGACTTGTATGGTAGAGTGTTGGATTCTCCATCATTGATAAACATGAAAATTCCTTTTGGTCTTTACAATGCACTTGCTACCTTTCAAAGATTAGTACTAAGCATCTTCCAAAAATAAATAAGTAATGGCATGAAGGTATTTATGGATGATTTCGCAACCTATGGGATGGACTTCAAACAAGCATTTGACCATTTAGAGAAAGTACTAAAAAGATGTGTAGAGATAAATCTAAAGCTTAATCGGTAAAAAGGCCATCTAATGGTCCAAGATGGGATCATTTTAGGATACAAATTTTTATAAAAGGGAATTGAGGTATATCTAAAGAAGACTAGATTCATACAAAACACCATCCAAAGATCACAAACTGTCAAAGATGTTAGATCATTTCTAGATCACATAGGATATTACATAAGGTTCATAGAAAATTTCTCAAGGATAGAAAAACCATTGCTAGAGCTAACCAAGAAGGATGCATCATTTTAATGGATAGAATCATGTGAAAAGACATTTGAGACTTTAAAATAGAAGTTAATCAAAACACTAATCCTCTGGGCTTTGGATTTGTTTAAGCCTTTCCAGATCATGACAGATGCTTTAAATTATGCACTAGGTGTAGTACTAATGTAGCTGGATGACAAAAAAAAAGCCATATTACATACATTATACCATTAGAAGCATCATTGAGGCACAACTTAATTACACCATCATAGAAAAGGAACTAATGGCAATGGTGTACGTGCTACAAAAGTTTAGACATTATGTACTCAAGTATCCAATTTATGTCCATATAGATCACAATGGAATAAGATTCTTAATGAATAAACTTGTGGTTAGTCTGAGGATGATTAGATGGCTCATTATATTACAAGAATTCGACATTACCATGATTGACAAGAAAGGTATGGAAAATGTAGTAGTAGATTACTTGTCGAGGTTGAGATGAGAACTACAGGACCAAGCGAAATCATTGTCAAATTAATTTCCTGATGAAAACCTATTTAAAAAGATAATAATGATCATTAACTTAATAGAGAAGTCATGGATTACTAATTATATGACCTACTTGACCACACAAGAGCTTCTTGCTAAGTAGAGAAGGAAACAAAAGAATAATTTCTTCACAAAGTCAAAAGATATATGGAGATAAATGGGAATCTTTACAAGATTTATGTTTATGGATTAGTACGATGGTATGTACTAGAATGTAATTAATAGAGGTTCCTATAAGATGCCCATGAATGACCATGTGGTGATCATTATGGTAGGTGTAGGACAACACTTAAACTAATGATGTCAGGCTACATCTAGCCTATCATATCTTGGGATGCCCATAATTTCACTCAATCTTGTGAAAGGCAACAAGATGGAGGAATAATAGCTAAAAATGAAGGATCAAAAAAATGGATCTAGCCATTCGAACCATTAGATATTTGGGGAATTGAGTTCATGGGATCCATCATGCTAATGTCGAATGGGAAAGCTTATATCATAGTGACCATTGATTATTGTACAAAGTGGCTAGAGGCAACTATAGAGAAAGATTGTACAGCCAAAAAAGTTGCTAAATTTTTGGACGAACTTGTGGTAAATTGATTCAAAGTGTCAAGGATGCTTATCTTAGATAATGAAACTTATTTCACAAGTGCTACATTTAAGAAGCTCATGTAGCAGCTCACAGTGGACCATAAATTGACCACACCATATCATCCCTAAGTAAATGGTTAGGATAAAGTAACTAATTAAGAAATTAAAAGGATATTAACTAGGATGCATAGTTGACTTAGGAAGGATTGGAGCACCAAGTTAAATTATGCTTTATGGGCCTATAGAACTACATGGAAACTTCCCATTAAATACTCGCCCTATGAGTTAATTTATGATAAATTACCTACACTTTCAATCCAAGAAGAACTCCAAACCCTAGTTACTATTAGTAAACTATACCTAGACCTGAGCTTAGTCTAAAAGGAGCAACTTATGAACCTCAATCTATTAGAGATACATAGGCTAGTAGCTCTCATGAGTAATGAGATCCATAAGAAGTACTCTAAGCATAGGCATTGTGCACGAATACATAAAGTGTTGATATAGCCAAGTGATAAGATCCTCTACTATAATCCCAACCATGTACGACAAAAGGTTAAGTTTCAAATACTTTGGGAAGGGCCATACATTGTCTAGGCAACCTATCCATCTAGTGCCATACACATTCACCATTTAGCTAGCTCACAAAAACTCATCTTAGTAATATCCAATAGGTTAAACCTTATTATGAACATCCTCATTCTATTGAAGATTCTACCCAGGCTATCAATTTTTCCTCTACATGTTCAATTTACTGGATAACTAATTCTAATCATAGTTATGGGCATGTCCCATGTGGCACATAGGAATCATACTAAATTTTTTTATTGTCTATTCTCTTTTCCTATTTTTCTTGATATATTTTCCTATACTTTTATATTTTCTAATTTCTTAACAATTTCCTATTCTTTGACATTTTCAAATTCTTTGTCAATTTTTTATTCTTACTATCTTTTTAGTTTTTAGTATATTTTAATGTTTTTTTATACTTTTCCATTACTTTACTTATACATATTTTTCTTAATTTCTAATAAAATGCATGAAATACAATAAGATGTAGTCCCAGTAAGGTGAAGGTTATCCTATATTATCAAATCATAAAGGACTGATTACCTATACAGTGAGACCATGACATCCATCCACCCATTTCAGCAATAAGAGGTTGTTATCATGGCCATAATGACATTCTTCTCACAATAAAAATAAGAATAAAATTGTGATCATTATGCCTAGACTGAAGAGTAAAGAGCCAAGTGGAAATGAAAAGGGTGTGACATCAAGGGAACTTGTGGATTTTCTAGGATTACTACTATAATTTCTATTCTATTATCAAGGATGTATTATTCTCTTAAGTTCTAATGAAAAATGGAAGTAAGAGTAAAATAAATGATGCCTTACCATGTCACTGGAAATACATGTTACCCATGTTTAAAGGTAGTCCTTTGGTAAGCTCAAGATAGTAAAAATAAAATCAAAGCACAGAATAAAATTTTTGGTGGTTCCACTAGAAAGACATGTTATCCATGCCTAAAGGTAGGTGACTTCTCAAAAATCTAAAAGAATAAAAAGTGTGCTACTAATAAGATTCTTCCTTAAACAACGTTGCCAATTGGTAATACTCCCTACAATAGTGATATTCTTATGATTGTGAGCCCTAGGGATGAAATAATGTGATGTCACTAGAAAGTGGTTTGGACTTGGTTTGAATCTTGGATAAAAAGGCTAGTGATTGTCTTAACCACACATCACACACAAGGATTCATTATGCCTACAATCCCTTCTATAGTCCATTTCACCTCATTGTATATTTAATTGTAACTTTATGGTTTCATATAATATAGTGTTATTTTTCCAATCTAATGATACTAACATGTGTATTTGGCTAAATAGGTATGCTTACTTTCAACTACTTGAGTGCTTATAGACACTTTTAGTTGTGGTTATACAAGGGCACTAAGGGCTGAAGCTTGCTTTGGGGAGGATCCACTTGTAGATCTATTGTATCCCATACTTGAAAAGCAATTCCACATCATCTTATGTCTTCTAATATGATTAAGACTCAATAAAAACTTCCCATATTATCCTATTACTTATTTATGAATTTAGAATCTTCAATCCATCTCATACTAACTTAGTAAGCTTTCGTTGCTTGAAATTCCTTTCTTAAGACTTTCAAAGCCAAAATTTTGAATTCTAAGCATCATTTATGATCCATGACTCTTTAGACAATCTCTATGTTTTGCACATCATCCAATTAACTTAGTTTTTCCATTGAAAATTGATCAAAAATCAAAATTTCCTAATAATGATGTTCTAGCTATGATGTATGAGGCCCTACAAAGTGAAAGCATATAAAAATAGTATATATACATGTAGAAGTTAGAGAAATTTTTCATTCTACCATTTCATAACATGGAGAGTTTTTGTAGTTTTTCTGAGCTTTGGCAACCTAACTTCTTGAAGCAATAACTTCCTAATCATAGCTTCGATTTCTGTGATTCTTATACCCTATTGATCTTAGATCGCTCAACTTAGTCATGGGGGAATCTAGTACATGTACATCTTAAAATTTGAGCCAAAATTTTCTAACACCCAAAAGACATTATTAGGGGTAAGTATAGAAAAATAATAAGAACATCAAAGCTGACTAACAAAATTTTAGCTAAAGAACTTAATAAATTCTCCTAAATAACCATATCAACCAAAAAAGGGTATAATAAATGAGAAAATGATAATTATGGAAGGTTATAATAATAAGGAATATAATACTTGGAGGATTCTTTTTGAAATTTTTCTAACTTTTCAAGCATGATAAGATAGGGACTTGATCAAACCAAGAGTACAAGAAGGATAATGAGTTATTAAGAACTAATGTGAACACTTTAATAATCCCAAACTCTTATTAATTGTAGATGGCCTTCAAAAGACTAGTAGCTAAAGATCCTTCCCAACAAGGAGGTAAAAGACCAAGAGATCATGGAAGAGGCCAAACGGGAAAACAAACTTCACAAGTTGAACATGGAGAGTAGGAAGCTCAATCATTCAACATTCACCAACAAAGTCTTGCTACTAAACATTTAGCACAAGTAGAGGAAAAAGCACCACATGCACCTGAATAAGGACAACACCTCACACTATTTAATGAATGCCTTCAAGCTATACAAGAGAAGTCTATCATGTCCACAATCATTGTGGAATTGAACTTTAGTTTATTCATGGAGTTTGCTCTAGAGGTTATGAAGATGCAACTTCAAGCATCCCTTCTATGGCCTACATTATTCAACAAAAAAATGGTACTTAGGATAAACTTATAAATTTTAGTGGAATAAACAAGCTAATGCTATAGTAAAGATAGAAGGGATTTCATTATCTTATTTAGTAGAGGCAATTTCCAAAGCCCTAAATATCTCAAATGAAGGGACTAATGTGGTAGAAATTTTCACATGGTCAAATACATATGCCAAGAAATTTTGGCTACAAAGAGTCTATGAAAAAAAAGACAAAGATTATAGTGAAATGACTATCAAAACAAAGATCTATTTCAAGATTGAGACATATCACTTATTCCCAACTATGAGGCTCAATCAAATTTTAACATATGCAACTTGAGGAAGTGTAGTTTTGATGGGGAAATTCAACACCAACATCATCCATTTACTCTTCCTAGAAATTCAAAGGTAGTTTGAGGAGAAGAAGGTAGGGAAACCAACACTGCCATTTCCTTACTTGATAAGGAAGCTATGTAAACAAGTAGGAATTTTGGGTTACACTAATGACATTTTGAGAAATGCCTAGAATGCTTCTTATGTGCAGATATCAAAGCTAGTGCCTCTCACTAAAGATCAACTGGAAAAGCTAGAGGGCACTAAGGAAGCTATAGGTTTGACTCCTGTCGATAACCTTCCATCTACTAGGTAGTAATAACAAGTAGGACCTAGTAGTCAGGAACCTGTTGGAGATCAACAACAGTAACAAGCTCCATCATTACCACTAGAGGACTATAGATCATTGATGAGCCATCTATGTAAAATTGAAGATACCATTAGCTAGGGAATAAAAGAGGGTGCTAATCTCTATAGGGTTAGAAGAGCTTAGTTAGGCCTACAATTTCCATAAACCTTGCAAGTGGGTAAGTATCATTGTAGATAGGAGGAGAGGAAAATTGAATGCAATAGATTTCAGGGAATGCTATATCATTCCTAGTGATGCTTAAAACTAAAGAAGGTGCGACGGTTGTGGTCATGCAACATCAGGATAAGCAGGAGTAGTAGAGGTCATCACTGACCACATCAAAGAATCCTTTAATGTCCTTGTTGTGTCATTGGCTAATATTTCTAGATTAAAAGATGCTCAAATGCTCGTTGATACCTTAATGACTCTTACCGAGCATGAAGATGTGCTAGATAGATTATTGTAGACAGGCTAGGTCATGTAGAATCTATTTAATATCCCTAGTGATATCATTGCAATGCAGTTTGATGTAATTTCCATAAAGGAAAAGCTGGTTATGGCCGAAACAAGGGTAGAACACATAGAGAACGAGGTGTAGAGGCCATAGGAGGAATTAGTAGCTCTAATAGCTAAAAGAAGAGACCCTACATTATTTGTAGCTCTTAACTAGCTTGAACAATTTAGAATAGATTAGGTGAGACAACTCATTTCCCACAACATCAAGGTTGAGATGAAGAGGAAAAAGGCGGTGTGGAATGCCTCATTTGCAAAAGCACAAACGTATGCACATGCCAAAGCCTATACAACATTGAAAGAGGAGAACAAAAAGCTTACTATTGATAATATATGATTGATTGATGTAGGAAAGCAAAAGAATGTTTTTGAGGAAGGCATCCATAATTTTGAGAACAAATTTTCAAAGTCAACTAGTGATGAAGCATCAAAGTGTCACGTCAATAGGTTCCCATTGATGTGGCCTCATCAATAGGCCCTCATCAATGTAGCCTTATTAACACAGTGTTGCCCCATCGATGGGGTTGCATTGATGTAGCATTTACTACATTTATGAGGCCCCATCGATGCATCTCCATAATAACGTCTATCAATATGATGCTTCTGTCGTGTAAAGGAGGAAGTTTTTTTAGTAACTTAGCAAAGTTCTTGCAGTTTGTTCATTTATGAGTTAGAATATTTTTGAGTGCCTACAGTAGAAGTCAAAAAGTGTATAGATCTTTATTTGAGCATTGATGTACTTGAGAATAACAATGTCAACAGCAATAAAGACGAGCCTTTTGATCAAACCTTGTAGCTCTTGGAATAGATTAATGATTTTTTCTACATTTACCATTTTTGTTAATTATGTAATTAATTGAGATAATTAAGACTTTAATTAATTAACTAATTAAGCTAAATAGATTAAACACACTTTTATGACTACTTTGAGCATAACATACAACTCTTGGTAATCCTAGTAGTGCTTAATGCTTGGAAAACAAGTAGTGTTTTATGCGTTTAGGATGTGTATAGAAAGTGAGGCCAGATGCTTATGTTAAGATAGTTAGTTATTAATTAGCAATAAGATTAGTTAAATTGATTAATAAATTGAGTTTCAACTTGTTATTAATCATAGGAAAATAAAATATAAAATAATAAAAATCATGTGCCCTAATTACACTTAACCATACAACTAAGCTTCACAAGTGTAGTTGGGAAGACAACGATTGTTACGATTAGATTTCACTTCTTCAAACTAGTGTTCTTGGGAACTTAAGATCCATAGAATTCTTTTGGATTGCACATGAATGCTTATAATTCATATGGTTGGGCATAGGGTATATTCACTGCTCATCATTGGCGCTGTTGCTAGGGATCTTTAGTTTGTCACATGCACTATTTAGGCCTTAATGGAAAATTATTTAACATCATTGGAATGAACCCTAAAGTCATATCATACATTAAAATAACTACAACAATTATAAGAAAGCACATTGCATTTCTTGTCTTCTAATACAAGATGTCTTCTTCTCATAGGAGCACTTCTCCATCCAAGTTTGACAGAGTAAATTAGCAAGTGCCCTAGCAATACAAAGTGATATATGCTCATCTTGATGAGTATGTACCCAATTTCACCTTTATCCTACATTAGGATGAACAACCTGTGGTGGTGAGACATGAAGGGAAACATTATGTTGTTGCCTGATTGATTCATTCTTGTGATGCGCTACCAAAATCTCATGCGGTTGGGCATCAAAGGGCTTCATGCTAAATATGTTGTGTAGGATAGTGATGCTAGGGATTATCACCTCATCGATGCGCAACATCTGAAGCATCAATAACTAGAGTAGTGCTACGAGTCTACAAAGGGAAAGTGATCCAATGATTCCCCATTCTTGATGTATCAAAAAGATGGTGGAGAACACTTCTTTGAGGGGTTTTCATATAGAGAGACTTCTCTATTTGACCTCGGTGAAGGAGGTCAAAACCAAAACTTGTAGTCCATGATACATGATCCTGGTTTTGGCAAGAATGGATCTCATAACAAAGGGGGATCCAAAGAGGAAAGTCATGGCAGGGATGTGGGCAAGCAACTTGATCATGATTGTGTCCACAACCACTAAAGAGTGGGTGGTAGGCATCATGATGATGCTAGTCCTCCTTCCTCTTCACCTTCATCATCATCTTCTTCCTCTTCTAGCTTCAAATGTAACTGTAGGGGATGCGATCATGATGGAGGTGTTCAACGGGACTAAGATGATCATAGGGACCATTGAGCAAGTTGAGATTTGTAGTATAGGCATTCAAGAGAGGTCCATCATTGTGAGAGAAGGGATAGCAGAGGACATTATAGGTACTAGGATCATGGCTATGATGAGCCTTTGATCACCACCCAAAGCATGCTAAACATTATAGAGGCAGTAAGAATTTTGACAAGGCACATGAAAAAGATAGCAGGATCAAGTGATTGGATTTGAATAACATCCCCAAGTTTGAGGGGGGATATAAATCTAATCCACAAAACCATCTTCAAGCTTTTCATGATTCTTGTGCCTTACAAAACATAGAAAAAGACTAGAAAAGCTTAATTTATTTCCTAGGACATTCATCAAAGAAGCAGAAAGCTAATACTGGTCCTTGGAGTAAGAATTAATCTATATATGGAGCATGATGCTCAAACTATTCAATGATAAGTATCAAATGTACACCCAAATGTCCAATATGAGAAGGTAGATCCAAGGTTAGAAGCAAGAAACACATGAATCCTTGGATGCTGTCATGGGCAGATATTATTCCTTATTACATTGATGCCCTAGCCACGGTTACTCTCAACAAGAACAACTTCGCCACATCATAGATAGGCTTCGCTCTAAAACAAGAAGAACTCTTGGGATCTATGCCCAAGGAAGATTGTTAGAATTAAGAGTCCATCAGATCCAAAGGTTGATCAAGTAGGTAGCAAAAAAAGGAGGGTTGAGGAAATGAAAAAGTGCAAAAGAATACAACCAAGATCCTTCCGTTCATAAGAGGGAGGTCTAATTTTATGATAGTGAGGAGGAATCGTTACTTGATAAGGTGGTGAACTAGAAGACCTTGCTGATTCAAAAATTTACCTATGAAATTTTAGCTAAGGTAGATTAGTTGTAGGACTCTATGAATAGTAGATTTCAAGCTATTCTAAAAATTGCTAAAGAGTCTAAAGAACAAAGTAGTGATCATGACTATAGGAGTTGAAAGGAAGCTAAACATGCCAATTAAAGGGATAAGAGCAAGATTGCTATAGTTGAGAAAGTTGCAGAAATTGAATCAAATGATGGTGGTGGGTGTGACATCTACTAATATGAACATCCTAAAAGATCTTGCCCCATTGTGTCACACTTATAAGAGTCTAGAGTGTATGCTTTGAATCCATGACTAGAAAAAATGCAAACACCCAGAAGATTACCTTATCCTTAAGGAATTCTCAGGTAGTTCCACTAGCAACAACAATATTATCCAAGTGGAACTCCACCACAATCATACGAGTAGTATCAACAGTGGCAATAACCACAGTCATGGGCGTTGTTATTGCCAAGGTAGCAGTACCCTTACAAACAACTAGATCCATATGGGTATTGTCTAATCAACCAAGTGGTTTGGAACCTCATGCTTATAAAAGTTCATTTTTTAAACCTAATAGCCTTACTAAGCCTTTATAGACATAGGCAGCTGGTCACCCAGCTCCTACCTCATCCTTTTCAAACCATTCCATCAAGAAGCCTTTAAACCAAATGTTACCCAAAATCCATACAATTATGCTTACTCATGTTGTATGTGATTGGATCTGGGCTAGCAACCTTTCTAGGAAATTAGCTAATCCTAGAAATACCATTATATATTTATAGATTACTGGGAATGAACCATGTAAAGATCTTCTTGATTCAAGTTTTAGTGTTAACCTGATTTCTCATGAGATGTATATTGCCTAGAACCTACTACTTCTTAAGAAGAGTAATATCCAATTGGAATTGATAGACTAGTCCATCACTATTTCATTGGGATTGGTATAAGACATTGTGACTATTATCTATGGGTGGTATTATCCTATTGATTTCCTAGTAATCAAGGTTGAGTATTGTAAGGGGGACTTACCAATCATTATGTTAAGGATGTGGCTAAGCATTGTTGATGGAAGAATGGACATTAAAGATATTTTCTTGGAAATATCTAAGGAAAGTTCATTTTGAAAGATCAAGACGAAGTGAGTTCCATGCATCATGTACAACAATACAAGGCGCAATTGCATGCAAAAACTCTAGTCCTTGAAACAAGCATCTATTTCCACATGCAGGTAGTATGCACATGAAGTAGATATTCAAAGGTGTAGGTACGTAGTATCCAAAAAAAAAGAGAGTACCCAATGGTTGATTGTCGATTCTAAAAGAAACACAATACACATGGAACCTAGTGAGAGCTTGACATGCACTTTTCTTGTAGGCATGGATGAACTAGAGCAAGTTCATCATCAACTCTATGATGATACCAATTGGGGAGAGTTGGAGATCCTTGAGAATTTCAAACAAGAGCCCTTAAAGTTGAATAATTTATTTGCTGGCCTTGAATATGCATTCTTGAAAAATGGCAAGCTAGTCATACTTAATGCCAAACTTGCTACTAAGAAAAAAGTAAAATTGTTGAAAGTGGTTGATAGATGGCCAATAAAATTTACTAGTTATATTCTAAAATTGTTGGAATTGATCCATGAATATGCTAGCATTGCATTTATACCAATCTATCCATGAAGCCAAGGAGGCAACCACAATGATGGTTGAACTCAAAATTGAAGTAGATCATCAAAGAGAAGATTGAGAAACTCCTCAAGGTAGGGTTCATCTACCCTATTGTAGATAGTGAGTGGGTCAACCCACTCATGATAGTGCCAAAGAAAGGTGGAAAATGGTGGATTTGTATTGACTTTAGGTTATTACATATAGAAAGATTCAAAGATCATTTTTTGTTGCCATTTGTTGATCAAGTGTTGGACACCATATATGGGCATTGCTCTTATAGTTTTCTAGATGGTTATACTGGCTATAACTAAATCCAAATTACACTAGAAGACTAGGTTGAAATAACATTCACAAGTCCTTGGAGAACCTTTTCAGATAGCAAGATGTCTTTTGGCCTATGCAATGCTCCTACCACTTTTCAACACCTAGTCTTAAACATCTTTCAGTAGCAAATCGGTAGTAGAGTGGAAGTCTTTATGGATGACTTTTCCACTTATGGTGCTACATTTGAGCAAGCCTTGGACCACCTTGAGCAAGTACTCAAAAGATGTGTGGAAAGAAATTTGTGGCTCAGTTGGTAAAAGATCCATCTCATGGTCAAGGAAGGCATTGTATTAGGGCACAAAATTTCACATGAAAGGATCAAGGTAGACCTCGAAAAAATAAGGATCATCCAAGGAATCACTTGTCAACCAAAAACTATAAAAGATGTTTGGTCATTTCTTGGACACACTAGTTACTACTAATGATTTATAGAGAATTTCTCTAAGATCACAAAATTATTGGTCAAACTGACAAAGAAGGATGCTCCATTTGTTTGGATCAAGGAGTGTGTACATGGATTTCAACAGATGAAGGAAAAACTCATAGAAATGCCAATTCTACGAGCACCAAATTTGTCCAAACCATTCCATATCATGATAGATGAATCCATTTATGCCTTGGAAGTTGTGCTTACATAGTTGGATGACCGAAAATGTTCACATTATATCCATTGCGCAAGTTGAAGCATTGTGGGTGCACATCTCAGTTACACCACCATAGAGAAAGAACTTATGGTAGTGGTGTATGCTCTAGAAAAGTTTGGGCACTATGTGCTTGGATATAAAGTGTTTGTGCACACTAATCACAACGCCATTCATTTTCTAATGAACAAGCCAATAGTAAGCCCTTGTGTCATATGGTGGCTTGTGATCTTGTAGAAATTTGATCTCACGATGGTAGATCGAAAGGGAATTGAGAATGTGATAACTGATCATCTCTCTTGGTTACAATGGGATGATAAAGAGGAGGAGATCCCACTCTCTGATTAATTCCTAGATGAACTCCTCTTTGCTAGTGTAATTAATGAATAGATTCATATAGAATCCAAATTCTATGATGGCATCCTCACTTAGCTTCTCACTCAGGAAATTCCACAATATCTAGACTAAAAAATGAAATAACAGTTTTTGCATTGGGTTAAGCACTTTATGGAAATCAATAAAAATCTTTACAAGGTGTGTGCTAGTGGCCTGGTTCATTAGTGTGTCCTTAACGTGGTTAAATTGCATGTTTTCTAGGATGTTCATAAAGGCCCTTGCAGAGGCCACTATGTAGGGAGATGCATAGTCATAAAAATATTGATGGCAAAATACTATTAGTTCACAATCTTTAAGGATCTCAACTAGTCAGTCCAATCCTATGAATGTTGTCAATGTGATGATGGGATGATCATATGAATGAAGGATCCTCAAAAATGGATTCAACTATTGGAACCCTTTAACATATGGGGCATAGATTTCATGAGTTCCATCACACCCATGTCTAATGGAAAGGCCTATGCTATCATAGTAGTTGACTAATATATTAGATGGGCTGAAGTAGAAACTGTTGTTGATTGCACATCATTTACTACTGCTTGATTTGTACAATATTAGATTGTAAACAAGTTTGGAATTCTATGTGCACTTATTTTTGATAATGAAACATACTTCATAGGCACCACTTTTCAGAAACTCATGCAACGCTTAGGGGTTGAACATAATTAACTACACCCTCTCACCTCAAAGCTAAAGGTTAAGTAGACGTTACTAATAAGGAGATCACAAAGATTCTAACAAGAACTGTTAACAAATATAGGAGAGATTGGAGCATGAAACTCAACGATGCCATTTGGGCCTACCGCTCAACATGGAAACTCCATGTTGGCTACTCTCCCTATGAGTTGGTGTACAGAAAAATTCCAATGCTCCTAATTCAATTTGAGCTTTATACACTCTTGACAGCCTATGACTTGAATTTCAACCTAATTTTAGCTCAAAAAGAAAAATTGATCAACCTAAGTGTGCTAGATAAAAATCGATTAGTGGCCTTGTCTTTAAATGAAGTGCATAAGGCATTCAACAAACAACAACATGACCTAAGAATCAAAAGGATCAAACTTCAATATAGAGATAACACCTTCTACTAGAACCCCTCACATGTTCTTGAAAAAACCAAATTCCAAACATTGTGGGAGGGGCCTGATATAATTGATGAAACATTTCCTTTTGGGACCATGATCATATACAAACCTAAAAGCCTATACAAGAAGCAGTTGATTAACATCTAATAGGTAAAGCCTTTCCATGAGCCCAAACAAGCCAATATAACAAATACCTCAATAGATGGGTAATAATTCTTAATTGTTTAGATCTCCTTCTTCCAACTCAATCATGAGGGAGATGGCTATCCATGCTAATCATATACGTAGCTTCTTAGTTTTTCTATTTTACACATTTTAGTTTTTTTTTTGAAATTGTTAATTGTACACTTTTTTTATTTTTAAAGCTTTTTCCTATTTTACACCATTTTTTACACCATAGTTAGTAAATTTAAATTTTTATTGAATATTTTATATTTTCTTTTATATTTTATTTTATTTTAGGGTGATTTTCTAATTTTTGATAATAAATGTGCTTTGTGCCAACAGGACATAGTGGTGTTGTAGCTATTGCGAATGATGGTTTGTGCTTAATGTTTTTTGTTTGCTAATGTTTGGTTTCTATTTTTTGAATTTTTGTACTGATGACTAAGGCATGGTTTCTTTTTCATTAAATAGGCAGTGAATTCGTGACATCCACCCATCCACAAAAATCTATAGTTTTCCTTATTTTGGGAATATGAGGTTCCTTTAAACCTTTAATAAATGTGTGACCTTGGTGGTTTCCAACATTAGGAAGGATTCAAAGGTTTGCATAGGGTGTGGCTTCAAGGGGACTTAATACTCTTTGTACTCTTCTACTTACTTGGTTGCATGAGTATTTTTATAGATTTCTTACCATTCTATGTTGACCATAAATAGGAAGTTGACCATAAGTCTTTGCATGGTGTGTTTTCCATCCAAGAAAAAAATAAAAATAATATATATATATATATCATATAAAAAATAAAATAAAATTGTGAAAATTCAAAGCATACCCTTTAGAGAAATAAATGGGCTACAAGCACTAGTTATGGGACTAGAAAGAAATGTTACCCATGCTTGAAGGTCCCCTCTAACTAAAGCCTTCTCTTACTTCCTACTTCTCTTTTTTTCTTCTTAAGGAATGATGGTTATTCTGTGGAAGCACTCTTGTGTTTTAAGGGGATGGATAGGTTTTGGACTAGTGATGCAAAGTCACTAAAAGTGGTTGGTTTTGGTATGGACTAAGGATGGATCTTCTTAGGTCATTTAAACACAAGTTCACAAGGAACTTCTTATGACCTTAATTTAGAAATCCATTCCACCTTCTTGATCATCCATCCATGCTACCCATAACTCACCTCACTACCAGTGTCCATGTTCTTGTTTGATATCTTTGTTTTATGTACTTGAATTTGTTGGTAGAATCTCCTGGGTTTTGGTCCTTAACTTTCATAAACCATTAATCACCTATGGGGCCCATGGACTCCTTGGGTTGAAGTTATGCAAGGGCCAATAGGGCATGTGCCTACTATGGGGAGGATCCATTTTCTTATCTCTTGGTTGGATTTGTTAAGCACCTTATCCTTAGGCATTATTGCAATTAAAATCTTTCATGCATCCATCTTCTGCATCCAACCATGTGCCCCTTTAAGTATTCTCTTCAATTCACATATTCTTTATCAAATTTTTGAATTTTAAAGATTTTATCCATTTGAATGATTTTAACATATTCTTGGCTTTTCTAGGACTCCATAGACCTCAAATTCATTAAAAAATTCCTTATATTTTTTTTTGAAATATTCCAATGTGAAAATTTCATTTACAAACCCCATAAATGGAACCCTGTTGATGAAGATCATGCGTATACATGGCCCCATTGATGCAGTGCAAAAATCCTATATATATGAGTGACCCCTTTGAAATTTTCACATTTGCTCTTAAATGCCTAAGGAATTTTTGTAGTTTTCAAAGCCTAGAATCTTCAAGAGCCCATAACTTCCGAATCGTTTGGTCAAATCACTCCATTCATTAACCTTGTAAATCCCAAAGGTAAGCTCTTAGTCATGGGGGCCACAAACATGTTGTTTTTGATAGAAAATGTTTTTGACATTTTTTTAACTCCCACAAAGGTTTAACTAAGGAATCAACATTAAAATACCAAATTATAGGAGTTAAACCCTTCCAATGAGCTTTGGTGATACTTATACGTAAAAAATATTAATTAATAAAATAATAATAAAGTAATCAATCTATCATGGTCCAACCATAGCCAAGTACAACTAATTAATGAGATAAGGTATCCAAATATTCTAAGTTACACATTATATCTACTAATCCATAGATGTGTTGTGATAGCAGATGGCACCAAGAGGCAAACACACATAGAAAGAAAGACCATTTCAACCAAGGTAAAAATGACCAAGAATAGGAAGGGGCCAAGAATAGGCCTAGGAAGAATCGATCACAACCCATGCTACAGGACCTCTTAGGGAAGAGGCTGAAGTGGAGTTTGTTCATCAGATTCCAAAATAGGTGGTAGCAATAAAACATTCCCACCAGGATGAGACATCAACTCAATAAGTGAGCCTTAAGGTGACCTCGAAAAAAGCCTACCTAAACAAAATTAGATAAAGGAGGTCTAGAAAACATTACTCTAAGAGTTGAACTTCAGCTCTTTCTTAGAGCAAGCACCTAATGAGGTATAGGATCAACTGAAGACCTCTCCCAAATGGCTAATTATCACTTTCAATTGGGAGTGGTATATGGGAGAGATGTTTCTATTTTGGAGCAACAAGTAGGTTGTTTCAATGGTTAAGATCAAGGAAATTTTAGTGTCTTACTTGGTGTAAGCCATTGCAAAGGCACTTGGGTTGCTTGAAACTGGGACGAATCTCATTGAGATTCTGATGTGGTGTATCCTAGCATTAAAAAAGAATGGGTTTAGTGATGCTATGGTGTTAATTGTAAGGAATACAATGTGAACACACCAGTAGAAAGAATCTATTACAAGATTTTAGCCTTTCACCTAAATCCCATGGTGAAGCCTAGCAAGATCATTGCCTTTTTTACCTATGCATGTACCTCTCTAAGTGAAAGATTCTCAATCAACCTTCCATAACTAATTTATCTAGAGATATAGAAGCATCTCAAGGAAAATGAACATGGAAGGAAGGCACTTTCCATTCCATGCCTCATTAGAAAACTATGTCGAATAGGAGGAATAGTCCGCTATACTAATGACATTGTCTAATGCACTCTGACCGCTAATTGGGCAAAGATGATGAAGGACAGAACTCCTATAATAATAATCCAAGAAGAGGAGTAGTAGCCACCACCTTCACCTACTGCTCAAATAATTTTGCCAAACATTGCTACAACATCCCAGTGGTTGTGCAAATTTTGAGAATGATTTGTTGAGTAAGCAAGAGCAATAGGTAGGCATGAGTGGTGGAGATCCATCTGTGTGCTAGCCTGTGATGAGTCATTTGAATGAGATGGCCCAAACAATCAACCAGATGGGGGGAGGTGGATCCATTTTTTCTACCCAATGAATGAAATTGTTTGTAAGGTCGAATATTAGCACTAGAGAGGTAATGGTATCTCTCTCAGAATAACATCAATTCTTAGATATTTTTAGGATTGCTACAACCTTTTCAGTGCACTTGGAGGAGGGTGAGGGGGGAATAGTACTAGTGATGCAAAATTAAGTGTAAGAAACAATAGTAGAAGTGGTTGCTGATAGAATTGTTGAGACATTTAATGTACCTATAGTGTTTGTACTAGAAATCACTACACTTAAAGATGTGCAAACATCCGCAGGGATCATAATTGGCAGACTAAGCATGATAGAACATGAACAATTGCTAGATTGACTAGTAGGAACCGGGCAACCACTTCGGGATGTTTCTAACCTTTACCTAGTTGGAGCTAGTAGAGGTAAGGGGCAAGAATATTATTTTGGAAGGGCAACTTAAAATAACCAAGGAGCTGAATAAATGGTTGGCTTTGGAAGTTGCTAAACCAAAAGCCCAGATTATCAACCTTGCATTTCTCAACTCAGCATTGATAAGAGATGAAGCTCTTGAATAGCTTTACACTAGGTTGAAAGGGATTGAGGGTGTATTGGAGATAATGATGTTCTACTAATTCCTTGGTAGAGGCCATCTAGCATAAAATTTAAAAGGCCTTGGATTTAGCCTGTTAAAAGAATGTTTAGTTGATCACAGAAAATCATTTCCTATAAAACATTGATGCACATAAACAATAATTAACTAATTTTATCCATCAATAATAGGAGCAACTAGCCATAGTAAATACATAGTTCAAGAGATTATCATTTAAGAATAGAAACCTCTCCATGGAGGAGGTTCGTGCCCTTCGCCAAAAGACTACAATAGAAGTAGTCGCTTAGAAATTACAGGTTCTAAAATTTGAGAGAGTAAAAAATCACTACAAAGACTAGATTGTCCTATAGAAGGAAATAAATGAGAAACACATTCAAGTGGTGAAGGCAAAGGTGAATGCATAACATAGAAGCCCATTGTTGATGGGATTAATCAATACAATATTGTAGAAATTCAGTTGAAGAAGTTGCAGATAGAGGAGATGGTCGAATACATGGAGCTTGCCAACCTTTGATACATAAACTTGGCTATGTTGACTACTAGATGGCCATTGTCAAAACTAGAAAAGTAGGTGGCTAGCTCATAATTTTTGTATGAGATCAAGTTCAAGCATCACAAGGACACCAAGTAAAAGCTTGTGGTAGCAAAAACTAAACTCAAGGTTCTTAAGGGAAAATATACTAATTAGAGATCCACTACTAAGAACCTAGCCAAAAAATGACTGACTACTAGGAGCTATAAAATGAAGTTAGGGCGTTTAATGTCAAATGCAAAACATTTGTTGCTTGGTTCATCAATGTCAAGGAGCTATTTCTATTAATGCCTTGCTCATGGGATATTTCCATTTCAGGCCACATTGGTGATGCCACGTGGACTGTGAATGATTTCCAAAGTAAGGAGAAGAAGATGAAGGCATTACTAGATGCCTTTCAGCTTCTACTAAAGGTAGCAAGATAGCCATAAGCTCCTTAGCTAGTATGAGCATCTAAACAAAGGCTCTTCAGAACCTCAGGAACCTCCACCACTTGGGAGTGTTTAATCTTCTTAACCATCTTCATGCCATTAGAGGATGTTCTGTCCAGTTTGAGTAGTCATATCATGGTGTTCAATTTTGTGTCATGAACACCAAAAATTTTGTAATGATGTCGATCTATACATTTAAGAAATCAATTTTGTTATGTCAGTTTTTTGTGTTAAGTATTAGTTAATAATTCCATACCTTCCCAATTTTGTAAAGGAACTCAAGGACAAGTTTTCATTCAATCATGGGGGTATGATGAAGTGTCAAAGTGTCATGTCAACATTGATGTAGTGTTTGTTGTGTTTATGAGGCCTCATTGACACAACTCCATAATAAAGTCTATAAATACAGTGCTTCTGTCATGTAAAGGGGGAAGTGTTTTCAATAGCTTACCAAAGTTCTTGTAGTTTGTTCATTTGAGAGTTAGAATATTTTTTGTGTGCCCACAGTAAGAGTCAAAAAGTGTATGGATCTTTATTCGAACATTAATGTACCTAACCATAGCAGTGTGAATGACAATAAAGATGAGCATTTTGATCAAACCTTGTAGCACTTAGAATCAATTAATGATTTATTTTTTCATTTACCATTTTTTTAATTACATAATTAATTAAGATAATTAAGAATTTAATTAATTAACCAATTAAGCTAAATAGATTAAACACATAAGTATGACCACTTCTAGCATAACATATAGCACTTGGTAATCTCAGTAGCACTTAAGACTTGGTAACTTAGCAGTGTTGTATGCATTCAGGATGTGTATGGAAAGTGGGACTGTATGCTTATGTTAGGATGGTTAGTTATTAATTAGCAATCAGATTAGTTAAATTGGTTAATAAATTAAGTTTCAACTTGTTATCAATCATAGGTGAATAAAATATTAAATAACAAAAATGATGTACCCCAATTACACTTAACGATACAACTAAGCTTTACAAGTGTAGTTGGGAAGATAACGATTGTCACGATTAGGTTTCACTTCCTAGAATCGGTGTACTTGGGAACTTAAGGTTGGCCAAATTTGACAAGCTTATGCATGAACACTTGTAATTCGTATGCTTGGACATTGGGTATACTCATCGTTCATCAACTAGAATATTAGTGAATTGGCTAGAGAAAATAGAACCCTATCAATGGAAGAAGTCCATGTAATTTAACAAAAGGATGCAATTGAAATAAGTGTGTGGAAAAATAAGGCCAAAGACATGAAAAGCCCAAGGAATACTATAGAGATTAGGTGGGCATGTACAAACAGATCAATAAGAAAGAAATCTAGATGACAAAGGCCAAAATCACTTCACTCTCAACTCAAAATCTAGACCAGTAACCCATCCTAGATAGCTTTACTCATGTCCACCAAGTTGAAGTAAAGAATAAGGACTTACATATAGAGGATTTGATAAAGTACTTGGGTTTAGCAAACCTTTGGTATGCTAATCTAGACATGTTAATTGCAAGTAGACCAAGAAATGAGCTTAAATTGTAGGTAGTAGTTGTGTATGCATTGTACGAGAAGGAGTTTGTTGATTGGAAAGATGCTCTATAGAAACTACATGTTGCAAACTCTAAGCTCAAGATTGTAAAAAATGATTACTAAGGATGGAAGGATGTAACAACAAATTTATCATGTAGAATGTCTAACTACGTAGAACTCAGAATGGTAGCCAAAGCTTTTGAGGAGGAGAGGTGGTAGTTTGTAGCATGATACGTAAAGGCCAATAAAATGTTTTTGCATTTGTCATGTCCATGGGATGTATTAGCTCCATCAAACATTGCTCAATTAGCATGGATGGTACACAATCCCAAGTTAGAGGAAGAAAAACTTTAGGTTCTTTTGAACTAGTATTAATTCTGGAAGCTTGATCATAAAGGGAAGAAGCTGATGGAAGAGCCTCCACCACTGAAAACATAAGGCTACATCAAGTTGCTTCAATTTTTTGTTTTGTTTCATTTCTTCATGTTAGTATGTCATTTTGTAAACACACCAATGTGGCATTCACAGAGTCATGTAAATAGTCAGTTTTGTCAAGTCAACTATACCTTTCAATTTTGTAATGGACTTTATCCTCATTTTGTTTTAACTTAAGGACAAGTTTCTAGTTAGTCATGCAAGTATGATAAATTCAATTTCTATTGTAATGCGATATCGTATCTATGATATTGTAGCTATGATGTCGCAACTCATCCTACATCATCATTGATGTAATGTCTTGGGATTTATGCAATCCTATAAATATCAACACTTGGGTGCATAATTGACAACTTTTCATTCCAATCCTTAGCTAGATTCTTACAATTTGTTTTCATAGTTTAGTGATAGAGTGAATGTCCATAGTGTGTTGTTGAGTAGTTGTCTGGTATCTTTATTTGAGTGAATTGTACTTGGATGTAGTTCATGACCGACAATAAAGATTGAGATTATTTTTCATCATTTTAGCATCAATTTAGTTTTCTATTTGCTTACTTAGAATAATTTTCTTGCTTTCTTAGTAACTTTTATCAAGTCAATGTTTGCCTTCTAATTTTGTAAGGAACTCTATCCTCATTTTGTTTTAACTTGAGGACGAGTTTCTAGTTAGTCATGGGGGTATGATAAAATCAATTTTTGTTGTAATGTGATATTGTATTTATGATATCATAGCTATGATGTAGTAATCCATCCTACATCATCATTGATGTGATGTATTGGGATCTGTGTAATCCTACAAATACCAACACTTAGGTGCACAATTGACAACTTTTCATTCCAACCCTTAGCTGGATTCTTACAATTTGTTTTTGTAGTTTAGCAATAGAGTAAATGCCCATATTGTGGTGTTAAGCAGTTATTTGGTGTTTTTATTTGAGTGAATTATACTTGGATGTAGTTCATGATTAACAATAAAGATTGAGATTGTTTATCATCATTTCAAAATCCACTTAGTTTTTCATTTTTTTACTTAGAATAGTTTTCTTGCTTAGTTAATCCTTTACATTTCAAGCACTTTATTTTGCATGTCATTAGTAAGCGAAATCGATATGATTAGTTTTTGGTGCTAAGTATAGTTGATGAGTGGTGAGGTAACCCTACACTCAACCATACAAATATGAGCGTGTACACATGATCTGGTTGAACTCCGCAAATGGACTAGTTGTGGTATTTAGATAGTTACATGTTAATCACAGTTCATTGTCTTCCCACCTGGATTAGTATTTGCTTTGTCACATATGGTTTAGTCCAGAGTAAGGTGTATGATATGATTCTAAACTAGGTTACTTCTAGAGATAGTGGAAAATAATCTTGATTAAACTAATAAGCAATAGGAAATGAAGTCTAAGCTAGCCTAAGTGGCACATCTTGGACCTCTTGTACTACTTCTGGGATTACCAAGTACACATTACTTGAGCCCTACTAGATACGCCACTAGGTTACCAAGTAGTTACACTTAAATGTTCGTGATTAAGTCATACTCATTTTGCATTAATCAATAGGAAGTGTAAATGATAATAAAGGAAATATTAACTAGAAAGACAACAATAAATAATTAACAATTAAAGTAATTAAAAGCTAAGTGAATGCTACAATGATGGAGTAATCTTGATCTTTATTGCTGATCATGTGTGTGTCCAAGTACATCACACTCAAATAAAGGTTCCGTACAATTACAATCATCACACTGTGGGCATGCACTGGGGAAAGAACTAAAATGAATTGAAAAATGACAAAAAAAGACTCTATACTTACACTTACTGACTCTTCCTTTTTGTGCACCTGAATGTGGTATTTATAGGCTTACATAGGAATCACGATATTGTGTATTCGATATCATTATCAAGGCTGCGATATCATGTACCCCATATCGAGGATCCAATATTGGGGCTTGGCAAAACATGATTCATCATACCCCCATGACTGAATAACAACTCGTCCTCGAGTCAAAAAAAATGAGAACGAGTTCGATTGATTACACAGTGGATAGGTATGAGATTATTTGACTAAATAGGAATTACTCATGCCACAGTGTGGAATTGAAAAAAAAATTGGGACACATACATAGAATTTTCAAAAGATAAAATTTGTTGAAACTCATGTGATTCTGGGTGGTGGTGGTTCCTCCATGGGTCTCTTCCCCTTCTTATGCTCTAGGCTTTGGAAATTGATGTCTTTGAAGGAGTGCCTAGAGCTTTTCTTCTTTAGTTTGGGGATCTTGTGCCATCCATACTGATGTTTGATGTAGTCAGCACCTCCCATGGACACAACAGTGGTGGAAACATCTAGTTGGCCTTAACATACCAAGCTACAAACAGTTGTCATTCCTCTTCATAGGCTCTAGCTTTGTCCTTGTATTCTTGGTAGTCCATGAACCATCGAGCCAAATCTGTCATGACATCCTTTTATCCTTGGTAGCTAGTCTTGACCACCTCTAATTTAGAATTTTCCACTTCTAATTTCTACAGCATCTTCTTGTGCTTAGCAAATTCTGTTTCATACTTTGCGTAGATGCTTGCTACCTACTTTTCAAATTCTATTATTTGGCATCTTCCTGTCAACATCACCAAGTTGGCATACCATAGGTTTGCCAACTCCATGTACTCCATAAGGTCTTGCATTTGCAGGTGTTGGCTTTTTAGTTTAGTTTGGTGGGTGAAGGCATAAGTATCCAATATGGCCCACCAATTAGTGTTTTGAGCACTAAGAGTGTTAATATGGGCTTTGGCCATATGGATTTCTTTTTCTATCACTTGTTTGTACATGCCCACCTGATCTCTGAAGTGCTCTTTCAGTTTCTCATGTCACTTGGCCTCATTCTGCCATGCACTTATTTCAATTGCCATATTTTGACGGATCACACGTACCTCCTCCATTGAGAGGGTTATATTTTCTCTAGCCAAGAGATTCATATCCTGGTTAACACTTACTAATTGTTCTCGTAATTGCTGAAAATTTTCTTCAAGAACATTCTTTTGTTTTTCTACTATGGTCAACTAGAAATTGTCAACAACAAGCTATTTATTTTCCTCTTGTAAGGCCTTGAGTGCTTTGGCATGTGCATGTGTTTGAGCTTCTGCCTTGGAAGCATCCTAGTTAGCCTTCTCTTTTTCCTCCACCACTCTTTTATTCTCTACCAATAATCTAGTTATCTGCTCTATTTGAAAGGATTCTAGTTGGTCTGTAGGGATGAATTGGGATGGATCTTGCTGTGCAGCTTGTAGGATGATGAACTTTTCTTGGAGTCTTCTTAACTCCTCCTCTACATGCTTAGCCCTAACCTTTGCCATGACCAGCTTTCCTTTTATGGAGATGAGGTCTAAATGAGTTGCTATGAAATCTTGAGGGATGTCAAACATGGACGTCATCACTTGTCCTATCTGCAGCAACTGATCTAGAACATCCTCATGATCTGCAAGAGTCATCGAGGGGCTGGCCAAAGTTTGAGCATTGTGTGCTCTTGTAAAATTTTCTGGTGGCACAATAGGGACATTAAATGATTCTTTTATGTGGTCTATGACCACTTCTATTGCTCCTGTTGCATCTTGGTGCTGCATAACCACTATTGTGATGCCTTCAACAGTTTCCAATTTCACCTGAAAAGATGCAGCATTTCTGAAGATCTGTTGTGACCAGTGTGTTTCCCCTCCTCCTATTTGGATAGATACCTCACCCCATGCATGATCAATTGAGATAGTAGATGGCATAGCATCATTAATGACCCTGAAGATGTTGGTTTCTTCATGACTTCCCAAATTGACCATTTCAGCAATGGCCCTAAGATGGCTTATCAATGGTTGATAGTCTTGTGGTAGTGATGGTGGTTGGTCTTGCTAGCTTATAAGTTGTGTGCTAGGCCTTGCTTCCTATTGTTGACTAGGCCTTGCTTCCTATTGTTGACTAGGCCTTGTGCTTGGAAGTTGGCTAGGCCCTGTAGTTTGAGGTGTAGTGGGCCCCATTGTCTATTTTGTTCAGGCTCCAGTGTCTCACCAACACTTTTCCTTGGGGCTGGTGGCTTCAATAATTCAGCAAATGAAGCATTTTGGGCCTTTTTGGGGATGTCATTGGTGTACTCCAGAATTCCAGCACATCGACACAGCTTCCTGATGAGACAAGGGAAGGGCAATATGAACTTCCCCATCCTACGTTCTTCAAACTGCCTTAAAATTTCTGTAAGATATAAATGGGGTAGGTTGGCATTAACCTTGCCCATCAAGATGGCACTTCCTCTAGCCACATATGTGGAAATTCTATTTAAGCCTTTTGTTGGAAAAATGTGATATGTGCCGATTTTGAAGTAGATTCTCTCTTCAAGTGTAGGCTCTCCATATGCTTTATCTTCCTTACTGTACACCCTTTTCAATCATATCTTTCATGCATCAGCATCAGAATGAGTGGACAAGTGAGCAACTTTGGGCCCTATGTTTGGAAGATTCAATACTTTGAAATGGTTTTGGTAGAGAAATCAATAGAAATACCAAAAATATCAATGGTGGTGCCTTCTTCTTTGTTGTGCCAAAATTGGTACATCTCTCCCAGGTACCAATCACCACTCTTAGAGAGACTAGGCCATAGTGGAGATCCTTTAAGTTGGTCTCTGACCACTTTAGGAGAAAACTTAGTGAAAGGTCCAAAATTAAGTTTCACAATCACAACTGCTAACGTGGACCTTTCACAAATTTCCTGAACACATTTTGGAGACAACTTGAGATGTTGTCCTTGTTCAGGTGTCCTACTGTCTCCACCTTCAACATGCTCTGATTGTGCAGTGACGAGAGGTTCTTGATGAATGCTGAATGATTGTGCCTCTAGTTCTACGTGTTCTTCTAAAGGTGCTTAGCCTCTGCCTCTCCTTGGTTGTTTGGATACACCCAGCAAGAGTCCTCCTTGCTATCCTCTTTTAGGGGCCATCTGCAATCACACGGGACTGATTATTAGTAAGGTTATTTACAAAATTAGATTAAAACCTTACTCCTTGCCCTTAATATATTCATTTCTTGCTTAGTGTGATTCAGAGTTAGAGATTTTCACGAAAATCCCCCTAAAGGTTTTGATATTAGGCCCAATTTGATTAGGTGACTCTGAAAAATATAATTTTCATGGTATGGGTGAAGAGATAAGATTAATTTGGTAAATTTTTTTAGCATTTTTAAGGTCATTTACCCTTTATGATATCCTTTGGAAAATGATGAATTCTGAAAAAAATATGCACAACTTGGAGCATACCCTTCCCCCATAACTAAGTTAAACACTTCGAGTTTAAGCAAGTTCGATTGAAACAACAATCAGAGCATTGATGAGCAAGTTATGGATGTTTGAATGATAGGTGCGCAAGCTAGAAAATTTGTGGAAGAAAATTTGAAAAAATCCCCTCGGATGAATAGTGCAAAATGATGTTGACGTGCACAGGGGGTCCATATATATAGTATTTATAGATGTGATATTGCGTACCTAATAGTGTGGACCTGATATTGCGTCGGACCTGATATCGGGTACCTAATAGCACGACCCTTTTAAAATAGGGTACTTGGAAAAATTGATAAATTTTCAAATTTCCAAGGCCAAAAATGAAGGATTTAAGGTTGAGTTGAAAGATCTAGGCTAACTTGAAAGAGACCTAAGGCCCCAAAAATGTAATGAAGTGGAATTGGATAATGATATTCATGAAGAGGAGGAGGAAAAATGATATGTTGTGGTGCATAGGAACATTGGAATTGAAGATGATGATAAAGGAAAAGATAATTGTAGAAATGCAATACTTGGAGGGCGTAAAATGATGTGGTGATGTGCAAAAAGTGCAAATTTCAAAAGTTACACAAGTGGGTCCTCCCCAAAGCAGGTTCCTACCTATGATGCCCTTACGTAACCACACCTGAAAATGTCTGTAGGCACTAAAAGGGTTAAATGCGATCCACCCTAGTTCCACAAAACACACACATGTAGATACCACCATGATGAGGTATGAATTCGATGGTATGCAAGACACAAGTCAAAAATACATGAATAGCGAGATGAGGTGAATCGTAGAAGGGATTACAGAGATCAGGGCATGAGGTAACTGAACCAGGGCACAATGAATCTTGAGTGTAGGGCATGATTAATGTGTCATTATCCCATCGCTCCAAAATCAAGACCAAGTCCATCCTCCAATCAGTGACATCGCATTGTTTCATCTAATGATGGGCAGCCATAAGAGCACCATGACAGCAAGGCGTACAATCACTTGGTGTTTTGTTCAAGGAAGGAGTGATTTGGAATTTCTCTATGGAACATTTTTTTTCTTGATATTTTCTTTGTGGTTTTCTTCATTTTCTTCTTTTCCCTCTCTCTTTGTTTAGCCTCTTTGGCACTTTGTTCTTTCCAATAGTGAACCAGAGAAGTCGCCAACCTTTAGGCATGGGTGCATGTCTTTCCAGTGGAACCCCTAGAATAAAAATAAGGTTTTTTATTGAGTGCCTTTATTACTCTTACTCCCATTTTTTGTTAGATCTACAAGGATTTAGTACAACCAAGCTACATGATAGCACCTACAGATGTCACCAAAGAGAATCCACAAGTCCCCTTGATGTCAACCTTAGCCATTCCCATCTTAGTCCATCATTCTTTGCTTTGGGTATAATGAGCACAAAATTATTTTAAGTTTTAATGATGTCAAGAATATCATTTTACCTAGAGTAGAACCTCTTATTAATAGAATGGGTGGGTGGATGTTGTGGGCTCACTTGTTCAAATAATTAATGACTTGAGACTCGATAGCATAGAACAACACCTCAACCAGCAAGGCACATGAGTATTTTATTCACCGATGAGATTACCCTCAAAAAGATAAAACACAAATTGGAGATGAAAAATTGAAAAACAAAAAATTGTAAAATTAAAGAAAAGGAAAAAAATTCACTAATTCTGCTTGTTAGAATGAAGGATATCCCTCATGACTAAGCCTTTGAGCATGGCTAGAATTAATAAATGGAAAATGTGGATCCATGCATGTGGGAACTATTGGAGTTTGGTCATATCCAAACCATTGGGTGTCTTTTGGTGTGGTGGCAGGAATGTATCCAAATTGGGATTCACAAACTTGAGTAAAGTAGGCATAGTGGGGAAAATTATAAGATGTAGTCATGTGATAAGGAGTTGACCCACTACTACACCCATGACCATAAGTTGGTATGCAAGGATCAATATGTCTCCCTACATGGTTATATTCATTGGGCTACATGGTTGTTGGAGTGTTAATTGGTGGCCCTGATAGGGTAATAAGAGGCATTAAGTTTGAAGAGGAAGGTGCATCATTGTGTTGGGCTTGTGTTGAGTTGGAAGATGCAATGGTTTCAGAATCATGTTGTCTCTTTCTATGGCCATGCCTAAAGAAAGGACACTTCCAATGTTGTGGAGGACCTCCACCGCTGTTGATAGTAGTAGTGTAAGTAACGTTCGTGGGTTGGTGCTGTGATGCAAAACCTTCTAGCACAACTGGTGGTGATGTGGAAGGAGGTCAATGATGAGAATATTGAGGGCAAGGAGAAGTGTAAGGAACATGAGATGGTGATCTTGTTGGAGAGGACATGGGTTGATAGTACTTAAGAGAATGATAACGATGTGGTGAGATAGAAGACGTTGACCTAGTTGAGGAAACAGGATGCTAAACATAATAAGCACTTGAGTTTAGATGGTATGAAGGGTGTGACCAGTTTGACGGTGGCCTCCCCCACGACTGGGGTTTTTGCCACTGTGGTTAAACCCAGTATTTCTGTATGAAATCTGGATGTAACATTCCTCTCCAATGTTCATGTAGATGTGACAAGATTGGGCATTGAACTTTGGGATGATTGTATAGGAAAATGTCACATTAATATGGGTGATTTGCATTTGAGCTATTATCCTTATTTTCTTCAACCCTTCTTTCCAATTGTCTAGTGGTGTCCTGTCCTATTACTTGATTTGGCATGGTTCTACCTCTAATAATGTTGGTATATTCTCTGCATTTTTCATGTACGCATTCCATCATCTTATTGATCCTTGCCTCAATTTCATCTAGTGATGGTAGTTTTATCAAAGATGATTCCACCTCCTTGGGGTGAGTTGATTTCTCCTCTTCATGATCATGGACTTGTGCCATTTTGAGATTTTGGTCTTGTTGAAATCTTTTAGCACTCTCCCATTTAGCTATTTCTCCTTCTTCTTTTGCTACCCGCTTAACAAGCTATTGGAATTGGTGGGTTTGTAGCTCATATAGTTGACCTAGGGCATACATCCCTAGGGTCTCCCTTGTCTCATTAGGGAGCCCATCCATGATGTGATACATTAGCCTTTCCTCGAAGAACCCATGGCCTAGGCAATTATTTAACAATGAATAGTATCTTTCTAAGGCCATGTCCAAGGGTTCATGTTGCCCTTGTTTCCACTCTTGGATTTTTCTCCTTAAGGTTGACACTCTTGCATAGGTTTGATATCTTTCATTGAATTGTTCTACCATTGTCGGCCAATGTTGAATTGATTTTGGTTTTAAAAACCTATACCATACTTTTGCTTGGCCAACAAGTGTCAAAGGAAAGAGCTTAAGTTTTTGCCATTCATTATCAATGTTGTTCCATGCACAAACATCATAGAGGGCTTGTAAATGATGTTGTGGATCTAAATCATAGCCTCCTAAAAACTTGGAAAATTTATTAAAATCAAGCCTAGGTAGACGGCTTTCCTTGCGATGCCTGCGGGATATTCGAACAACCTCTTATATATGCATTAGGCTCTTAGTGGCCAGTAGGGGTTCATCATCACTAGGTAGGTTATGAATTTGTGAGTTAGAATGATGTTGTCTTTGTTCATGTTGGCATTTCTGACTTTGCCTGGGGGCTCAATTTTTATTTCTACCGTCGACCCCTTAAAAGACGGTCATCCATGTCACGACTTGACATTGAAGGAGTAGAGGAAGAGAAAGAACTGGAAGAGTCATCATGACTTTTGTAAGTTTTCCAATCATCCTTGGATAAATCCTTGTTAACTATTGAGAAGGTCCTAGGCCTTATGGGCCCCCTTGTTCTATGGGATGTCCCATCCTCACTAGAGGTACTAGAGTTGGATGACAAGAGTCCTTGAATGCCATTGGGGTGCTCATGATCATAGGAGACCCTTGCATAAGATTATGTACTCCTAACTTCATCTTCATGATTGTATAGTTTGTTGGTTCTCCAATGAATTGCCTCACTAGTTATTGCATTGTCATAGTCTTGTGAGAGAGACATTGTTGTGAATTGCGTGTGACTTATTAGCAATTACTTTCTTTCTAAAAGATATATCATTAATGCTTCTTTATAGTGATCTTGGATGATATAACTAATCTAAATAACTAGCATCATCCCCAGCAATAATGCCAATGATGAGTGGCAAGGTACCCCTACACTCAACCATATGAATACGAGTGTGTACGCACGATCCGATCAAACTTTGTAGACGGACTAGTTGTGGTATTTAGATAGTTACACGTTGATCGTAGTTTGCTGTCTTCCCACCTGGACTAGTATTTGCTTTTTCACATATGGTTTAGTCCAGAGTGAGGTGTATGATATGATTCTAAACTAGGTTACTCCTAGAGATAGTGGAAATAATCTTGATTAAAATAATAAGCAATAGGAAATGAAGTCTAAGCTAGCCTAAGTGCAATAAGAATCCATTCTTAATCATCTGTATGCATCTTGGACCTCATGTACTACTTTTGGGATTACCAAGTGCACATTACTTAATCCCTCCTAGATACATCACTGGGTTTCCAAGTAGTTACACTTAAATGTTCGTGATTAAGTTGTACTCATTCCACATTAATCAATAGGAAGTGTAAATGACAATAAAGGAAATATTAACTAGAAAGATAATAATAAAGAATTAACAATTAAAGTAATTAAAAGCTAAGTGAATGCTGTAATGATGGAGTAATCTCGATCTTTATTATCAATCGTGTGCGTGTCCAAGTTCATCACACTCGAATAAAGGTTCTGTACAATTACAAGCATCACACTGCGGGCATGCATTGGGGAAAGAACTAAAACAAATTGAAAACTAACAAAAAAGACTCTATACTTACACTTACTGACTCTCCCTTTCTGTTCGCCTGAATGTCGTATTTATAGGCTTACATAGGAATCATGAGATCGTGTATTCGATATTGTTATCCAAGCTGCAATATCGCTTATCTAATATTGAGGATCTGATATCGGGGCTTGGCAAAACATGATTCATCAATAGTTATTTGGTAACCTAGTAGTGGCGTTGCTTAATTCGCTTGGTAGTAATAACACTTTGTAATCCTAGTGATAATGACATGAGTCCAAGGCATGTATGATAGACGAGGACCAGATATCCATTACACTGGGCTAAGTTAGACTTATGTTTTTTTAGTTAAGTAGACTTAGAATTTTATCTTCAACTATGTTTACCATTAAGAGCCTTATAACATTGATTAGTAGGGAGTATACCCTATGCCCAACCATACGAATTACAAGTGTTCTTGCACAATGTCGTTGAATTTCATAGAATTTAGTTCTCTAAATGCACATTATCTAAGTAGTGAACCTAAGGACATGATCGTTGTTTTCTTAGTCCCACTTGTGTAAGTATAAGTGTATGGTTAAGTGTAACCAAGGCATACGATTTATATAATTTTATGTTTTTATTATTTTAGCCTAAGTGTAAAACAAAGTGATTAAGTATTAATTAAGCTAATAAACTAACTAATGCCTTAAGCTATTTCCTAACATAAGTATTTGGTCCCACTTGTCGTACACATCCTGAACACGTTCTAATGCTGATGCATTACTAAGTGCTAGCACTAGTGGGATTGCCAAGTGTTAACGATATGTTCAATGTGGTCATGCTTATGTGTATTAATTAATCATATTTAATTAACTAAGCACATGGAAGTAAATTGCGTGAATCATAAAGTGCATTAAAGTAAACATTAAACTATTTCCAAATGTTGCATGGTATTTTAAGAAGTTCATTTTTATTACCATCACATTGAAGTGTCCAAGTACATCAGAATAAGGATCCGTACACTTCTTGACTCCTACTGTGGGCACTTAGAAAATATTCTAACTATTGTGAAAACAAACTACAAGAACTTCCCTAAGCTATTGAATAATCGATACCACAAATGTGGTGGGTATGTGCATTTATATAGGCAAACCCAAACATCATATCAATGCATTATATCATGTGCCAATGCAGCCCATCAATGACGATTCATCAAACATCAGCTGATCATATGCCTCATTGAGAATTAAAGCATACACTCGAACTTCACTAACTCAAAGTGATAGGACAACGATCTTGAACTTAACATCAATTACTAGCATAACTACATTGTCCATTCATGGATTATGATCCAGTCGTGTCCAAACACTTGTAACTTGTATGGTAGAGTGTTGGGATATGTCAACTGCTCATCAATTAGTAAGACCATAACTATGATATCTCTTTTCAAGTTAAACATTAGATTTTTGAAGATGTCATTTTTAAATTATAACTTCAAGTAAAAATGTTGACAGTGAAAGTTGAATAGTTATTTATTTTCTATAGTATTAATTTCTTTTCGTGTTGAAGGCATGGAAAGCTTTCAAATTTTGTGACTATTTATTCATTATTTTTGATTGATATGTTCTTTTGTCTTCAAAGAGAGTTTTCTCTTTTTCTTTACAAGAAACCCTTAATAAGAAGTGAAAACATGAATGATGCTTTTGAACAAGGGCAAGGCCTGATCCTTTTCCTACTCTAGAGGGGAAGTTTTTCAAGATTGGTTGTAAGGATGAAAACTTAAAAAGACATCCGTAAAATAGTTTGGCTTTTTCTTTAAACACTCTTTTCATTAATTTAATGTGCTTAGAATTTTTTAAATATTAATATTAAAATTATTATAGGAATCAACTTAACCCTTGAAAATAAAAGGCTATCTAATTAAGTCACACTTGACACATTGTTATATTCCTTTATAATTCTTCTAAAGATCATGTTGGTTAAATGTTTAGTTGTTTACTTATAGTCAATTTTTTAGGTTCCAACACCACTCATTTATATTAGATGGGTGGGGGTAGAAGTTGTTGGAACTAGAACTAGATGATTATATATACCTCATAGACATATAGGGAACACAAAACTTTCATTAAACTTAAGTAAACCTTTATAAATCAAGAGTCTGACCACTAGGCTAATAATGACTTTTTAAATATTTAAGCTTAAATGTTTTTATTATTATTTAACTTATACAAATTATTTCTTTTTCTAGGCATGTATTCAGGTGTTTAACTTCCTTTACCATTATGTTTTATTTAAGTTTGAAAATTTTATATTGGCTATGCATAGTTGAGTTAAATAATGAAGTATTAGCCTAGTGGCAAGACTCTTGATTTAGAAGCTTTAAGTTATGAGTTTAATTCTTAAAAAAATATTAAATCATAAGGTTAATTTGAATAATATATCTTGAAAGTAAATATTGTTAAATAATTTTTAGATTCCATACATAAAATAAAAAATAAAGAAAAAAAATCCATTTAACAGGCATAGTTAATGACATACTTTGTCACTTCATACCATCCATTAAAGGTTAGAACTTAAACTAGTAGATAGTTGAAGGATAGAAACCGGCCTTAATGAATAGTTCTATCTTCTATCATATGGAGTAAGCACAAAAGATGTTAGTGAAGTGGAAGACAAGAATCTAATGGTGTACGAAGGTAGAATGTGTGCATTGTGAGGTTTGGTGTGGTTTTAATATCGCACACTGAAAATTTGAAAGGGTGCAGTAGTCAAACTGTGTGTTATGTGTGCAATGCATGTAAGAGTTATGAAAATTAAGTAAAAATGACATGGAATGAGAAAATTAATGTTAATTTGGTAGGCATTTTTTAAATATGCTATTTCCCACGATATTTTATATTCAACTCTTATTTTTCCATGAACTCTCAATGAAAAACCATGGAAAACTAGATTTCAAATTGGAGACCTTAGTGTCAAAGATGGATCATTGCTAATGGTAAATGACTTTGATTTGTATTAAAAATTAATGCATGTTGTCAAGGTGCTCTTTCTATTCTCTGAAACCCAAAAGAAAAAAAAATTCTAAGTTTTTTGGCATGTATTTTAGTTTCCTATTTTTGAAGTTCCCACCACGTTTTAAGTTCCTACCAAGTTTTAAGTCTATACATTAGATAAAAATGCATAGCTTTTTTTCCCATGTGCACTATGACTAGTATTATGCAAAAACATATACTTTAGATTAGCATTACATGGCAACTCATTCCACTACCATGTGCATAGGACATGAGGTAAGAATGGGATTGAAGGCTGCTTATACATAAGCATGAAGGATTGAACAAAAATTATTGATAATGAAGCTCATAAGTCTTCACCAACAATTTAAATAAATTAAATAGCTTTATTGGGGTAGGTATAACATGCATGGTCGGATACTTAGATTCAGAAGTGGCTACGTGGGCGCTTGTATTTGAATACCGTCCTTCCGTTGGTACGCTGTGGGGGCCTGGCATTATGCTCGAAACCCTGCATATTCAACGATCAATATATCACATAAAAACCTCTCAGCATCATTCATGAAACTTAAACAAACTGGCGGTAATTTTACATTAACGCGTCTGTTCTTACATGATCCAACGTCTTTTGCAAAAGCTTCACTTGTTGCCTGCCTACGCTTTTCACCTGCTCCAACCCACCAACAAACAATTAAGAATAATTATCTTTACAAATTGCTCGGTGTAAATGTGATATTTATTCAGAATTTAGAGTTTGAATGACTTTGCAGAAGTGTAGTAGCAAATTAGCAATGTTTACTTTGCCAAGAATTGTCCAGATGATGTTTTCAGTGCAGGGAGGGGTGGTGAGAGAGCCGCTGTATCTGTAATATTTTGTGTTGCCCCAATAGCCCGAGTGCACATCCATGGCTTTAACAAGTCCTAGTTGTTCCTCGTTCCCGTTCACCAGTGATTTGATATGTTTCTTTAGTTTTTCCAGAAACAAATCGTCTCTGCCGAACTTGTAAAGGATTCCAATCACAGCCGTCTTATTTCGGGAAGACTTATGAACCAGATGTGCCTCCATGTCGTACCTGTTCCACACAAAAGTATTATTACAGATAATCGCTGCATACTCTCTGCAAAGGAAGCAAACGCATCGACTAATCTCATCAACATGAGGCAGATTTTGATCGAGAGGCTTTTAGTACTATTTCACAAAGCTAAAACTTGATAGCTAAGAAAGGAAAATAACGACATACGCTAACGGGAGAAAAATCATGAACTTGCAAATGAGAAAGATAAGAATAAAGATTGTAAGAATATTACAAGATAGGATACGGAATCTTCTTCGCCTTTGCTTTAATTACCTTTTGCCGTTGGATAAGAAATAATCTAATAAGAAAATTACAAGATAGGATATGGAAACTTCGCATTTGCTTTGATTACCTTTCGCCGTTAAGTAAGTGCTCCGAAGGTGTATGCCAGTGGATCTGCTGCAGAGTGAAATTGGTGCCATGGATCATGATCCAGCCCCCTCCCGACGGCCATTGCGCCTGCAAAATCTCGCAAAGATAAGATAATTTTATCTTACCATGACAAGAAGGAGAAATTAAACTCGGATTTAAAAGGTAGTTAAACGTCTGGTGTTTCTGTAGCACCTCGATGTAGTGGCCTGCGTTTAACAGTGTGGCTTTGGAAGGCTTGTAAAAGGGCCGCAGAGGTCCCAGTTGAGGATGAAGCTCAGCATTTTTTCGAACGATATTGATGGGAGACTGACGCTTGCCTTTGCTACACAGACGCCATTCCTTGTTAATTTTGCCCCAGTTTCTCGGCCCGTTGGGACCATTTGAGTAATCGAACGCCGTTTGGTTATCTGCACGTACCATACACTGCCAAATCTCAGCATTTTTTCCATTTGCGCGAATCAATTTTGCACAAACCCTAGATAACCTCAACCTCAAATTCATATGCCCGCACCATCCTGAGTTCCAGGATTGCTAACTTTATACGATCGATGACTAGAACGAATCCCCTTCGTTTCTTGTGTAAACAGTGCGAATATACTATAATATTTAATTACACTTACGGTAACATGAATCTGTATTTTCGATCATCCTAGTTTACAACATGAAATAGCAAAAGACAGAGTGGATCCGAAAAGCTTGTGAAATTTCCATACATCTGTTAAATACTAACGTTAACGCTCATAGAAACCACTAAGTCGCCTATGAAGCTCAATGCTTCCTTCATTCCTTAGAAAGAGGAACGCATGCTGCGTACAGACTGAAGCATTTGAATTTGAAACAAAAACAAAAAGGTTTCCGTGAGTTTCATAATTCTAACAACGCGTATCGGGAAGCAAACAATAAATCGATTTCAGCGTCGCTAAACAACATAGAAAAACAGAAAGCTATCAAGCGGACATCATCATCATCAGTGAAATGAAAATACTAATCTGTATTACCGGCTTTGCGGCATGGAAGCGTCGCTAAGAGCACACACAGAAAAACAGAAACAGTAGCGGCAAAATGGATGCCTGCCATTTCAGAGAAACTTATACGGCACTTCCGATGCAACGACACAGACGCAGCGGCAGCCGAATTCGCAATTTGGTACTGGGACAGTGGAAAATGCATTCATCTATATAATGTCACGGAAATGGCAGCTCCAGAAATGCCGTCACTATTTGTATAATCTGTAGTTTCCGCGTTAACAAGCCGGCAGTCTCCAAACTATTCTATAATCTGTATTATACAGGGAAACAATCTTGTATAGTGCTCTAAGATTTGGTCAATTCGTGTTGCTCGTGTAAATAAATAAAGGTGCGCTGAACCAGTAAACCAAAGAAGCCTTTGGCAGGCTGCCAGCAAACTATATCATATTTACATTTGGTCAAGAGTCAGAACAGAAGTACAGTTCTAGAGCTGAAACTGTCAAAGTAAAATTAATTAGCAAAACGTGATAATCAGGAATCTTGTAGTCTGATAGGTACATGAAAAATGCCTCTCTCAGAGCCACAATTATCATATACCCTGTGTTTATTTATACTAAATTAATAATGTAAATATCCAGTCCCAGTTCGCTTGCGGAACTCTGTTTGGCTTCGTGTTCTGCAGACAAAGCGTTATAATGAAACTTGAATCTGTGGACTGCTTAGATTTATTAGCTAATAGAAATCTAGTGGCAATTAATTTTGCCAACAAAATTAGGAAGTGTTTTGTTTTTAATATTTTGAACAAATTTATCATCTGATGTATTCAAATGCAGGATATGGTAGAAAAATGCATTGTTCATCTTCAAAGATATTTGGATTGCTTGCTATCAGCATTTTTAAAAAAAGTTTCTATTAAGTATTTCAAATCCAACCTTAGTGGTTAGCTCATTGTCTTCTTAGATAAGAAATTGCTATTTTAAGTCACACTTGAGGTATCATTATTAAACATAGATGGGATATTACAGTTCAAATTTGATTGAATGTTACCAAGAACACTCAGTAGTTTTCTTAATAATGTTTTCAAAATTCATAGCATATATATATGTCTACTCTACAACTGATTCAGAAGGTCTACAAATGTAATAAAATTTTAGATTTCATTTCATTGTTGAGCTATGCTTGTTTGAACTTTGAGATGACAACATCCCATTTTTGCTCTCCTAATTGTGCACCTTAAATGGTGAGGAATACCAACAATTAAATAATTTTCTATCTTTGAATAAGGTCCCCCTTTATATTATTCAAATAGGAATGTTTATTTTCTTCTACATTTTTTCAAATCATTGAATAATAATTTCCTTTTCCATTTTCTCAAAATATTTGAAACACTATTTATTTCACCATTTTGCCAAGGTGTTTACTAGAAGAAAGAATATAAGGTGCTTGATTCTCAAGTCATTTGAAGTGATGGTAAGGTGCTCATTTCTTATGTTTACCACTTGAAGAGGTTGGCCTTTTGCTTATTCATTGACCCTCCCCAAGACCCCACTTGGTAGGATGAGTATTGTGGCTTTGAGGTAATGACCTTTTTTAATACTAGACTAAAGAATGTGTTCTTGAAAATTCAATTTATTAAGCTATAAGAATTCCTTTATAAAACCATCCTTTATCTCAAGTTGCAAGCATCACTTTTAGAGTATCTCTAAAGAGATTATGAGTGTAAGCAAGAAACATAATATCATATTGTGTTTGCATATTCACTTAGAACTTAATTTCTTCTATTGTTTCTAACATTTATTTCTTAGATGAGAACACATTTATTAAAGATGGTTGGACAATAGCATAATACAAATGCTTTAGAATACCCTAAGCCAAAATAGATTTCTTATTATATTTATTTTTTAAAGCAATAAAGCTAAAAAACCTATATTAGCAAATGCATTAACCCTAAAAAGAACAAGGAAGGAAACATTTTAAATTAATTTATAAGATATAATTTATAGGTGGGGATTTGAGTACTAGTATTACAAATACTTGTAATACAAAAGGGAAGGATGAAAAGATTTCAGCTACAATTTTAAGCAAAAAAGCTCTCAGGAAAGTTGAACAAGTAATTTGTTTCTATTATTTGTTCTTTATCTCTAAATGATGTATTCTTTTTTAGAGAGAGTTTTCTCCTCTTTATAAGAAACCTTTTAGTAAGAAGTGAAAATATGGGACGTTGCTTTTGAATAAAGGCAACACTTCATCATTTTCATATCTAGAGAGAAGGCTTTTCAAGATTGGTTGTAAGGATGAAAACTTGAAAAAGTATCTCAAGAATCATTAAGCTTTTTTTAGACTCTCTTTGATTTGATGTACTCTTAATTTTTAAAAAGAAGGGTATGTAAAAAACTTTCCAATGTGAAAAAGGGTCCGTTGGCTTTTGTTTATAAATTATTACAACGAAATGGGTGGGTGTGGGTATCTCCAATTGCTACGTGTGTACATGCAACATTGTCTTTATCCGATGACACGGCGTTTGATTATTTCAAAGGTTTTGGGCTTGATTTTCCTTGTTTGTTACCTGGTGGAGAAGGGCAGGTAGTTGACCAGTTGAGCTGGGCTTATTTGAATTCGCACAGACGACAAACATTCGATCACGCTTATTCTTTATAAGCTCGCCAAATGGCGTAATCCATTGTGCCATTTCATTTAGACAACCTTATACATTAATATTATATATTTATATGTAAAGCTTCTAGACAGAGAGATCTACACATGCAACGCAGGCTTTGGTCTTCACTTAAATGTTGTTGATTTGTGTTTCAGTTTTTGACGATCACGAAAACGACCCGGTTATGATGGCCACGTCCACAATCGAGAATTGGCTTGCAATTTGCCGTTTCAAAATCCTTGGGTCGTCATTCGATGTGAAGATATTATTTGGAAACGGAAAAGATTTTAGGCCGCACGTAACACCTCTGGTGCAATAGAAGTTTGTCGCCCACGACACACCACATTAATGCCATTGCACGTAATTCCACGACACGCAACATTATTGCCATTGGTTGGGGATGCATCACTTGGCCAGATTCCGTCGTCGTCGTTGACCCGGCTGTCCAACGAAACCAGGAAAAAAAAAATGCAAATGCTATAAGCTATTCTCATCACCTTCAATCTCAAAACGGTGGATAATATGAACACATAATTCTCAATATTTTGCCGGGCTTTTAATATTTTAGTGTGACTTGCCGAGATTCAACCTGATTTTCAGCGAAACCATTTCCTCATGATGCAGTTTCTTAATGTGAGCCGGAATTGTTCATGGTTTTTCTTCATGCTAACTCGTTAATAAGATCTTTAATATGAAAATAAAGTACAACAATACATATTGGCAAAACCATTTATACTTTTTTAAATATGAGCGAGGGACCTCTGTGGTTAGCCTATGATAAATGGCATAAAGGCGCTAAGATGATGAATATTTTAATTTATTTTGGCAGTTTGCTAAATATTTTGTAATGTAGTTTTAGTATAATCTACTGTAATTGAAACTTATCAAGAAACCATTTCAACGAACTCGCTCCATTGCATTGGATTTATTTATAGACCTTTATGAATCATTACCAATTATATCTCATTGGTTACTGTTGAGAGACACCCTCAATGGTAACACTAAACTGCTCCGACAGACACTTGAAATATAAGACAGTTAAATTAAACAGTTTCAATTTCATTGCAAGTCCATGCAATTACCTTGTATATTATCTACCCTGTATATTATCTACCCGTTTACATAATTTTTCCGTCTTTTGCCGTTAAATATTAGCATGAAATTGAAACGGAAGTTCTTTTACGTCTATACACAGCAACAATAAGATTAAGCATTCGTTAAACCCGCTACATCTTTTGAAGATGGTGCTACTTCTAAGCTCATTTCGAGAAATAAATCTTTACATCGTTTTTGAGCATTATTTATGCAAGAGATTTATTTCTCAAAAATGCCATGAATAAATAAAGATAGAACAAACTTGACTGAGAAGGTAAAACTAAATTAGGAAATGGGTAGAGAAATGGAAGAGGAGGGATGAATAATATTGTTACGTAGTCATCCATCCAGTAGGCTTGGTTAAAATCATATTATTTAAAATCATCTCCACCAATTGATATATATATATATATATAGTAAATAAATAAGCCGACTAAGGAGGTTCGCTGGTGACCAAAGACCCAGTATAATGATTTCAGGACAAATCTATAATGATTAAAATGGACAGACTTTTAAACTTTTTAAAAATAATAAGGAAAAACGGATCATTATGGTAGCCTTGTCTTAATAAAGTGGGGTTGATTACAGAGGTTCATGGAGAGGCCTAATCTTATTTATTTACAATTTCATTGAATTATTTTTAATTGTTTTTTACTATTCTTTTTTTGGTTTTCCTTTAGATGACTTTATAAGAAGAAAAAGGGAATATAATAATAATAAAGATTTAACATATGATAAGCATCTTTAGGATTAATCAAGGTGATTGATCAGATTTCTAATAAACTAATTATCTCAAGATAAGAATCTAATCTTATATCTAAAAATAAAAATAAAAATAAAAACTGTATAAAGTTCAAAGACTTAAGGAGTCAAATCTTATTTTAAATATCACATCCTTCAATATTTGTTACACAAACCATTGCATGTTATCTAAATTGATTTTTGTTCCTTCAAAAGTTCTAGAAGATCACATGTGCTAACAAAGCACTCTAAATTTTATTCAAGTGTTAAGTTTCATTAATCTTAAGTATAATTTGCTATAATATCCTATAATTTGTAGCTTTTTAAATTGGATTTAAATATGCACATTTACATGATAGCACAAAAAGATATGACCACCATCTTCATAAACATTTTTATCTACTTTCTTCTAATAAATAGGTTTTCTATCTACTTAACTTGCACATAAAATATCACAAGCTTTTACAACTTTGTATGAAGACTTGTTGTCCCATAACTAATCCTTACTATCTTTAGAAGTGATTTTCATCTATGCACATACTTTTTCAAGTTTTTCCCATATTGTAGAAGCAATAATAATATGTAGCTCTTCTAGAAATTTTTAGTGTGATTCAAATATTTAGTTTTCATCACTATAAACTACAAGAAATCTTCATTCATAATACTCCAAAATGTTCATGAGGCATTGCTTAGTTGGTTAGAGCATGCATCTGGTGGTTTGCAAGTGAAAGGTTTAATTTCAACACATATATTGATTTAATAGACTATTATATTATTCTTAAGTTTTATGATAGTTTTGTATTGACTATACATCTAGATGGCACATATAGTGCTATAGGATTTGGTCAAGTCATGTAAATAAATAAAGGTATACATAACCTAAAATTTTTCTTAGGTTTATGATGAATTATGGATTGGTTGCGTCAATTGGGCCCTGTTGACTAGGCCTCGTTGACTAGGCCCCATCGGCTAGGCCTCATTGACTAGGCCTTGTCGATGCATAATTTGAGGCATTGATGTGGCCCCATCGACGTAGTGTCTATTTTCACCTATAAATACATGCTCAGACGCCATGTTTATGGCATGTCTTGTCATAGTTGTAGTAGAGCTCTTGCAGTTTTGTCAGTTGAAAGTTAGAATATTTCCCAAGTGCTCATAGTAGGAGTCATTGAGTATACAAATCTTTATTTGAGCATTGTTGTACCTAAGCATGGTAGTGTGTATGGTAATAAAGACGAGCTTTCTGATAAATCTTGCAACATTTTGGCTAGATTAAATATTTTCTTCATACATTTAATGTTTTCAGTAATTTTATTTAATGCTTTTAAGTAAATTAAGCTAATTAAGCTAAACTAACCTAGCTAGGTTAAATAGCAATTAATGAAGCACATAAGTATAACCACTTTGAGCATGCACATGACACTTGGTAGTCTTGGTAACACTTAATGTTTGGTAACCCAGCAATGTTATACATGTTCAGGATGTGTACGACAAGTGGGAATGGATGCTTATGTTAGGATTAGTTAGGTGTAGTTAGTTAGGTTAAATTAGTAATTAAATTACTTCATTCCTTTTATCCTTTATTTTAAGCATCCAAAAACATAAAACATAAAAAACAATAAAAATCATATGCCTCAATTACACTTAACCATACCTTTGCATATCACAAGTGTAATTGTAAAAATAATTAATGATTGTTAGGATAAGTTCACTTGCTAGAGGCTAGTGTACCAGAAGACATAGAGTTCATGGAATTTGACTAGATCATGCATTAATGCTTAGTGATTCGTATGGTTGAGTGTAGAGATATTCATTGCTCATCAGTGGTGCCATTGCTGGGGACTCTTTTTTTTTTGAAACGTGCGCTATTTAGGTGTAGCAAAAATCATTAACATCATTGGATGAACCCTAAGGTCAAAATCATTCTCAAAATAAATATAATAATTTAAGCACACTAATAATTTATTGTAATTGAAAAATGTCTTCCTCTCATAGGCATGATGATACTAAATTACCAGTGCCTCAAGAATGCAAGGCGGTATATACTCATTCAGATGAGTATGTGCCTAATTTCACGTTCATCTTGCATCAATATGAACAATTGTGGTGGTGAGATATGGAAGAAAAAATTGTAATGCCTACTGATCGTTCTATTCCTGGGATGTTACTCCAAACTCTTAGGATGTTGGACATTTAGGATCTTCAAGAAGAGTATATTATGCATGACTATAAGTACTAGGACTACCATCCCACTAAAACACAATGTATGAGAGATTGACACTAAGAGAAGCACCATGAGGCTATGAAGGAAAAATGGTTCACCAATCCCTTGTTCTTGCTTAATAAAAATGATAATGAGGATCCTTCCTTGTGGGGTTCTCAACATGAAGAATTTCCATCCCTTGATATTGGTGATGGAGGGTTGAATTGAAACTATAGACCACTATCAATAATCCAGGTTCAGGCAAAAGTGGGAGTCAAAGCAAGGGCTGAGGCAAGCATTAAGATGACAAGAAAGCTAATGAACATGGCCACGACAAGCATAGAGGATCTGGTAGACATCATGGTAGTCGTAGTCCTCCTCCCTTTTCATCATCTTTATCTACATCTTCTTCTTCCTCTTTTGGTTTTGATAGATGATACAAAAAGGAAAACCATGATGAAGGTGAATAGCAAGATGAGAATAATGATCATCAGACCCTCCATGAATGAAGGGGTAGTAGAGGAAATCATCACCATCATTGAAATAATGATGATGATGAGCCTTTGTTAGTAGCTTGGAGTATGTTGAATATCATAGAGGTAGTAAAAATTCTAACTAGACATGTAAAAGATAGTCAGATCAAGTGACTTGACATGAATAATATTCCTAGATTTGAGGGGGGATATAACTCTGATTCAAAAACACATCTTCAAGCTTTTCACAATGCCTATGCCTTACAGACTATTGAAAAAAATTGGTAGAAATTAAAGCTATGTTCTAGGATACTCATCAAGGAAGCTTAAGTTTGGTATTGGTCCTTGGAGCTAGAATCCATTTGTAGGTGGAGTACAATGCTAGAGCTGTTCAATGATAAATACTAGATGTACTCTCGAGTGTCTAGTCTCACAAGGTAGATCCAAGGATGGAAGTAAGGAACATATGAACCCTTGGATGTCATCATGGATAGATACTATTCTCTCATACATTAGTGCCCTGGCCATGATTATTCTTAGCGGGAACAACTTCGCCACATCATAGATGGACTTAGATAAAAAATGAGAAGAACTCTTGGGGTTTATTCCCAAGGAATACTATTAAAACTTAGAGCCCATCAGATCCAAAGGTTCATAGAGTAAGTAGAAAAGGGAAAAGGAGAGCTAAGAAAATGGGAAAGTACTGAGGAATATAACAAGGATCCTTCTATTAGAAAAAGGAAGGTCCAATTTTGCAACAATGAGGAGGAGTCACCGCTTGATGAGGTGGTGCAGCAAAAATCCTTGCCAATCCAAAAATCTATTTCTGATATATCGACCAAGGTTGATAATTATGGAACTATTTGGATGAAAAATTCCAAACTACTCTAAAAATCGTAGAAGAATCAAGAGAGCAAATCAGTGATTGTAACTACAAGAGGTGGAAAGAAGTTGAATGTACCTACCAAAGGGGTATGGGCAAAGCTACTGTAGTAGAAGAAGTTGTGAAGATAGAATCAGATGATGATGGTGGGTGTGACATCTACCAATATGAATATCCTAAAGGATGTTGCCCTATCGTGTCACACTTGCAGGAGTTTGGGATTATGCACTAAATTTTAGATTGGTAAGAAGGCATGCACCCAGAAGATTGCCTTATCCTCAAGGCAATCCAAGGTAATTCCACCAACAACAATAAGCTTATTATCCAAGTGAAGCTCCACTACAACCATACGAGTAGTACTAGTAATGGAAACACTCATACTCCTAGGGGATGACACCACCAAGATAGCAGTACCCTTACAGCTAGCTAGATTCATATGGGTACTATGTTCAACAACTGATGTCTCTATGTGACTTTTCTAGTCATGCTTCATTTCAGTACCACTACTATCCTCTAGAGTATCACATAACTCATTCTCCATCTACTAGAGTGGAAACCCCATATCCCTATCACCCTTTTCATCATTTAGCACATGCTCCTCCACCCTCAACCCAATTACCTCTTGCTCTATCTATGTAGGAAAAAATTCCACCATAGCTGTAACAATGTAATGCTACTAAGGCTATCAACTTATAACTAGCTTTTCAGTCAAATGGTTTGAAACCCGATCTTGAAAATGACCATTATTCCAATCCAATAGTTCTTCAAATTCCTTACATAATAATGTGGCGAGTCCCCTTATCTCTCCATCATCCTCTTCATCAAATTCCTTTGAGTGCCCTTCAAACCAAACACTTCCTCAAATCCACATAGTTATGTTAATCCATGATGTAGCTGATTAGATCAAGGCTGGAAACCTTTCCAATAAAAAATTTGACTTTCAAAGTCCTCTCATCTACTTATAGATTGTTGGACATGAGCCATGCAAGGCCCTTATTGATTCATGTTTTGATATCAATCTAATTTCACATGACAAGTACAAATCATGGAACCTATTACCTCTCAAGAAGAACAATATCTATCTAGAATTGGTAGACTAGTTAATCACTATTCCTTTGGAACTTATGGAGGACATTGTAACCATTGTTTGTGGGTGGTCCTATCCTACTGATTTTTTGGTGATCAAGATTGAAAACTACAAGGGAGACTTCCCAATTATTATGGGAAGGGCATGGTTGAGCACTATTGATGCATGAATGAGCATGTGAGATCTCTCCTTGGAAATTTTCAAAGAGAATGAATTTGGAAAGATTGAGAATAAGAGAGTTTCATGCATCACGTATAGAAATACTAGGTGCAACTATGTGTAGAAACTTTGGTTTGTCAAGAGCACATCCATCAAAGCATGTAGATAGTGTGTAGATGAATATGAAATCCAAAGATGCATGTATATAGTAGCCACAAAATAGGAAGACATCCAATGGCTGACAACTGATCTTGGAAGCAGCACACTTTGCATGGAAATTATTGAGAGTCTAACATGTGCCTATATTGAAAGCATGAATAAACTAGAGCAAGTTCATCACCAACTCTCTAATAATGCAAATGATGATACCTATTGGGGAGAGTTGGAAATCCCTAAAAGTTTTAAATAAGAGCCCTTAGAGTTAAAAACTCTACTTATCGGCATAAAGTATGCATTTTTGAAAAATGGTAAACTAGTAATTATGAATGATAATCTTGCTCTTTAATAGAAATAGATGTTGTTAAAGGTAGTAAATAAATAGCCAACACCCTTTGCTTGGTCATATTCTAAACTCATAGGGAGTGATCCTAGGATATGTCAGTATCATATCTACACTGATCTGGCCATGAAGCTAAAGAGGTAGCTATAGTAATGGTTGAATCCCAAATTGAAGTAGATTGTCAAAGAGAAAATTGAACAACTCCTTAAGGTAGGGTGTATCTATCCTATTGAAAATAGTAAGTGGATTAGTTCACTTGTGATTATGCCAAAGAAAGGTGGTAAGTGGTGGGTCTACATTGACTCCTGGTTGTTGAATATGGTAACATTCAAAGATTACTTTTCATTGTCATTTTTGGATTAAGTGTTAGACACTATATCTGGGCATTGCTATTACAATTTTCTAGATGGCTATAGTGGGTATAACTAAATCTAGATCATGCTAGAGGATTAGGTCAAAACAACATTCACGAATTCGTGGGGAATTTTTGCATAGGGAAAGCTACCTTTTGGTCTATGCAATGCTCTTGCAACATTCCAATGCTTGGTATTGAGCATTTTTTAGTAAAAAATTGGTTGCGAGATAGAAGTCTTCATGGATGACTTCTTCACCTATGGTGCCACATTTGAGCAAGCCTTGGATTGCCTTAAGAAAGTTCATAAAAAGTGTGTGGAGATGAATCTTTGGCTAAATTGGTAGAAGAGCCATCTAATGGTCTAGGAGGGCATTGTATTTGAGCATATACTGTCTTAGGTAGGGATTGAGGTGGACCCTAAAAAGATAAGGGTCATCCAAGGAATAACTCACCAACCAAAAACTATTAATAATGTTTGGTCATTCCTTGGACACATTGACTACTACCGGTGATTCATAGAGAATTTCTCTAAGATTGAAAAATTGTTGGTGAAGCTAACAAAAAATATGTTTCATTCATTTGGACCAAGGAATGTGAAAATGCATTCCAGAGCCTTAAGTAGAAGCTCATAGAAACTCTAATTCTATGAGTACTTGACTAGTCTAGACTATTTCATATAATGATAGATGCATCAAATGATGCCTTGGGAGCTGTGATTATGTAGTTGGATGATAAGAAATCTCCATATTACATCCATTATGCAAGTTGAAGCATTGTGGATTCATAGTTAATTACACCACAATGGAGAAAGAACTAATGGCAGTGGTGTATGCTCTAGAGAAGTTCAAGCACTGTGTGTTTGAATACAAAGTGTTTGTGCACACTAACCATAGTGCCATTCACTTCCTCATGAACAAGCTAATGGTGAGCCCTTGTATCATACAGTGGTTGGTGATCTTGCAAGAATTCAATCTTACAATGGTAGATCAAAAGGAGATTGAGAATGTGGTCATTGACCACTTTTCTTGGTTATGATCGAATAACAAAGTGGAGGAGAGCCCACTCTCTAACTAATTTCTTGATGAAGTGCGCAATGAACCAAAATGGTATGATGGCATTCTCACTTATCTTCTCACTCAAGAGGTGCAACAAGATTTGGACTATAGGAAGAAACAATAGTTTCTTGATTAGGCCAAACACTTCATGGAAATCAATGTACAGCTTTACAAGGTGTGTCTCAATGGCCTAGTTCATTGGTGTGTAATTGATGCTAATTAACTGTGTGTCCTCCAAGATGCTTACGAGGGTCCTTGTGGAAGCCACTACGTTGGGAGAAGCACAACCATTAAGATCCTGATGGAAGGGTATTATTGGCCAACTATTTTTAGGGACATCCATCAATTTGTCCACTCTTGTAAACGCTATCAATGAGATGGTGGGATGATCCCATTGTACCATCCGAAATCGTCAGTCTTCGACTGGAAGGAAATAGAGATCGGGGGATCACCGGACACACACAGAAGACCCTACCTTTGCCTGAGGACGAGCTAGAATGAACGAAGGCAGAGTACCTTGAGTGGTCTGCACGCGGATGAGGCAAGGATTTCCCCAAACGTACACCGAGGTGTTATATGCTGGGTTATACGTAACCGGCGTGAAAGATGCAAAACAGAGCGTAAACATCATAATTGATGTAAACGGAGCGTAAACATAAAACAACGTAAACAATGAACATGCAACAATTAATGCAAATTGTAACAGATTTTAGGAAGAAAATGTAACAATGGCATTTCAAAATGAGAGTTGTGGCTTTGACACAAGGTGGATGAAAAGCCCCGGTGAATGCAGGGATGACTGTGGGCTAGTTCACACTGTAGGCACAACGTAGAGGCTATATGCTCAACGTACAAGGTTGTCCAGGGTACAAGGTTCTCTGCTCTGGTTCTCAGCATCTCTGCTCTGGTTTGCTCTAAAAATTTGCCAACCCACCTCGATCTAGTGAAAAATTGGGGCTTTTATACAGGTTTTGACGTTAGACTCGGGTTGGGCAACACGTGGCATGTTGACCGGGTGCAAAAGCATAAAATTTACAAGTGTACAACATGTTACATCCGCTGGGCGTATACACTATATCTGGTGGGCATATGCTCTGGGTGTATACGCAGGGCATATACGCTAGGTGTGTAGGACGTATACGTTGGGTGTATACGCTTGATGTGCTGAGTGTATACGCTGGGTGTATATGGTGTGGATGTTGAGTGTATATGCTGGGGCATATACGTTGATGGTTGCTGGGCGTATACGCTAGGCATATACGCTGATGGTTGCTGCCTTGTACCAAGTCTTACTCTGTAGTGTTGTTTCCATGCCATCTTCGGGGATTGCTTGCCGGGCGTATTCATCAGTTGCACCTGCTGAACGTACATGTGAGGTGTGTACGCTAGTCGTGTACGCTGGGCGTATACGCTGTGAACATCGGGCGTATACGCCGGGCGTATACGTTGAGAATGTCGGGCGTATACGCTGTGGATATGAACTTGAGCGTATACGCTGGGCGTATACGCTGGGCGTATACGCTAAGAATGTAAACTTGGGCGTATACGCTGAGAATGCATACTTAGTGAAAATTAAGTATCTTGATCTTCGAAGTTACCGTGTTTGATACTAGATGTAGCCGTGGTCGTCTGTGGGTTGCAAAGACCTGCTTCTTGTTGGAAAGGCACTAAGCTCGAAATTTTGTGGTGTTTCAAGATCTAGTTAGAACTTTGTATTTTGGGCTTCCACATTGAGGCAATATTACCTAGCATGGAGCCAAGGGGTGACATCCATTCTTATCCCTTAGTATCCATCACCCCTAGATTTGATCCCTTGGTGAACCTACATGATCTAGAACCCCTCTAGGCATCCTTGGTAGCCCTAAAACCTCATCAAACCTAGTCAAAAGTGCATGAAATGTTTGGACTTAGTTGATCCATGTTGGTGAACTGCCCCTCCACGTTGGCAGGTGTGGACGCTTAGGGGGTATAACATAAAACCATTCTCTAAATGTTACCTAGATGTTCCATATGCTTTCCGATGACCTTCAATAGTGGATAGTGGTAGAAGTTTAAGTTGATTTTCATCCTTAAAGCTTCTTCTAACTAGTGAACCATCCTCTCCATTCTAGCCAACATGGTTGCCCTAGGGGTATGCAATATAACCTTCTCCATAGCTAAAAATAACCAAATGACCTACCTTGGTGACCTGCAGATCCTGCCAGAGTTTCTTAGAGCCTTTAGATGTCATAAAGCTAATCAAAAATGGAAAAAAGTCATTAGCCATTTCCTTCTACACTAAGGCCACCCTACCTAGTGTGGAGAAAAGGGGGATGATAACATGAACACCTTATAGCCTTTAAATTGATCAATTTCAACATTGAATCATGACTCTTAATCCTCTACAGCCTTGGCAGCTCCAAAACCCTATTGAAACTTATTGAAAGTGGTCCAAAACCTAAGTTCAAGTTCATTCACACTGGGGAAGATCCTATCTACATTGGTTAGTGTGAAGCTAGCATGGATGAAGAGGGAGATAGGCAAAACTCTCAAGATTTACCTCCATATGAACTTCTATCAACCCAATCTTCCTAGAGGCTCCAGCCACTGAAACTTGTCAAAAATGATTATTTTAATGAGTTTCTTGGCATTCACATTGGCCAACATGGAGCTAATATTCATGGAAGATCATAGATGCATCAAAATAATGAAAAAATGACCTAAGCTTATCCTACAACATTGTCGACACATTTGGGAGCTGCTAGACTTTGAAAATTTAGCCTACAATAGCCATAAATCAATCTCCCAAGGTCTCCTACACTGGTTCCATGCTAGCTAGCATGGAACTAAATTGCCAAGTTTTAATCCTAGGCTTTGACCATTAGCATTAGTGACCCCAAGAATAGACATACATAGCCAAGATTGATCGAAAATAATCAAAAAAATACTTCGCTTTGATCCTCCACATTGAATCCATGCTAGTCAACATGGAGCTAGAATGGAATAAGTGGGATGAGCTAAAAAATTTTCTAAAAACCATCAAAGTTACCAAATTTTGACCTTGAGCTTTAGCCATCGATACTAGTGACCCTAGAAACATACATGCATGATCAAGACCTATTGAAAAATGCAAAAAATCCATCTTTTAAGGTTCTCCACATTGGATGTAGGTTGCCAAGCATGGAGCCAGTGTGGATTCAAAGGGGGTGACTCAATAAGCTAGTTAGAAACCCTAGAAACCCCTAGATTTTAACTCTAAACCCTAACCTTTGACACTAGCAACCTTAGGGGCTAACATGCATGGTTGATTATGGTTAAAACTAATGTAGATTTAGGATTTATGATCTATCCATGATGGGAACCTATTCTTCCATGCTAGCCAATGTGGACCCAGTGTTAAAGAATTACTCTTCCCATTTCAACATAATGTTGACACCCTTAGAGGTCAAAAATATACATCGAAGAAAGCTCGAGACTACATAGCCTTAGGTAGATGCCTATTTGATTCTATTTTAGCCCCTAGAATTCATCCACTTCCATCTTCCATGTTGGAGTAACTCTCTTAGTGTGGATCAAGGGGGATGTAACCTTGCATGACCTCAAACAACCTCCAAACATGACTGAAATTGAGCAAAAACTTGATAAATTATAGTTTACTATCCTAGGGGCCTAGAGACCTGGTTGATTTACTCTCCAAACCATCATAAGATACAAAAAAATAAGAGTCCCACCTCTGATCCATGTTTGCTAGTGTGGAGACTAATTCAAACTTATGTTTACACTGAAAACCTTCCAAAATGACCTTAAAATGAAGTTGGTAGACACAAAACTTCTAGATATGGGTTCCAACTACCTATTAGACCTTGTTTGACCTTGTTTTGGCTTGGATTTGGATTGTCCATGCTGAGCCCCTCTCCATCCACACTGGTGACTATGGAAACAGGGGGGGGGGGGGGGGGGGGGNAGTTTCAAAACCTACTTTTTAGCCCTTTCCAACCTTCAAGATGTTTAATTTTGATAGATTTAGCCCTGTGCTACCTTGGGAAGACCCTAGAACCTTAATTTTGATCCTTTGAATGGCATACAATCTACTTGCCTTGGTTTCCATGCTAGGACCACCCTATGTAGGGTGGATCTAGCATGAAAGACATTTTCAAGTTTAAAAGGAGGATCCTAGGATTTGAAACTAATGCCAAAACTAGTTCATTCCCTTCCTTGGTCAACTGGATTAACATCTAAGTTGTCAAAAGTCAATAACTCATCAAAACAAGCTTGGGAAACTATCTAGATGTTTCATCCATGCTAGGGATCATCCCTTCCATGCTAGCTAGCATGGAAATAGGACGGTCCAACATGGAAGCCTTAAAACCATTGCTTTTTTAGTCCAAACAACCTAGAAACAACCTTGATTAATGTCCAAACTAGCACATGACCCTTGTAGCTACAAACCATGGCCCACTAAGGCCTAAAACTTGAAACATATAACCCTTTGTGACCATGTTTTGACCAAGATTCATCATGTGTGTTCTACTTTGCCTTATTTTAGCCTTATTTTATCATCATCATGACCTATTTTAGACATTGTTGCATTGTTGACCTTAGTTAGCCTTGATAATACTTTTATTTCATTATGTTTACCCTTATTATAGCCCTGTATGGTCTTGTTTAGCATTTTATTGGTATTGAATGGTGGGGTTCGACCTTCCTTGACCACCATTTGATACCATGTGACCATGGCTTCTTATGACCATAAACAAGCATCATGGCCTGATAAGGTCTAAAACTGGCAAAACAGTGATCCTTGTTGATCATTGTGGCCTTATTTCTCTTACTTCCCTTTGTTTGACATATGTTTGGCCCTTACTACATTTAATTTTCTTATTTTTACTCTATTTATAGCCTTGGATGACCTTGTTTGAATTAGAATAGCATGTATTTGCATAATTTTATTTAGTTTTACATAATTTCCACTTAATATGCTTTTAGTTGACATGCAGGATTAAAATATGAGTACTTAGGAGTAGATCAGTTTGCCTTTTTGCTTACATGAACCCCATGGTAATGTCAAGCAGTTTATCTATTTTGATTGCTTAGATCTCAAGCTTGAAAGTCTTGTTGACCACATAACCTCTATCAAAAAATCCTTCAAATGGCCTAAAAACCTAGTTGAGACACAACCTTAAGGCTAGTAACATAAATAAAGACTCTCTAGTTGATATTCCTATCACAACACATAACAATGAGGAGAAAATCCTTAAACTAAGTTCCTCACTGAAACCTCAATAGGCTCAAGACATCACCAAAGTCTTACATGATAACATTAAGAAATTTGCTTGATCATACGAAGATATGCGAAGCTTAAATCCATGCCTAGTACAACACAACACCATATTAGACCCTTGCATTAGACTAGTTAAGCAAAAAGTGCATAAGATTAGACTTGATTTGGCCTTAGGAGTTTATGATGAGATTTCAAAACTCTACCAAGTAGGCTTCATTTGAGCTATTGACTACACAGAATGGATATCCAACATAGTGGTACTTCCCAAGAAGAATGGAAGTATCTGTATTTACATCGATTTTTGAGACCTAAATAATGTGACTATTTGGGATGACTTCCATCTACTTAGCATTGATCAACTTATCGATACTATGGTTGGACATGCCTTGTTGTCCTTTATGGATGGATCTTGGTGATGAGTCACATGTTTTGGCCACATTGATGGGATGCCATTGTTGTGACCTCGCCAATGAGATCTTGTTGATGTAGGGTTTGACTCATTGACATGTGCCTGTTGATGGGGCATTCTATTTTTGCCTATAAATGTGTGCATTCTACCACATTTATGGCATCAAGTCTCATAGTTGTAATGAAGTTCTTGCAGTTTTTCTTTCATTAGTTAGAATATTTTTTTAAGTGCTCATAGTAGGAGTCAAAGAGTGTACAAATATTTATTCTAGCACTATTGTACTTGAACACTTTAGTGTGTGAAGTAATAAAGATGAGCTTTCTAATCAAACCTTGCAATACTTGGACTAGATTATTTATTTATTTAATATTTTAAGCAATTTCCTTTAATTTTTTAAGTAATTAAAGTAAATAATTAAGATAAATTAAATAGTAAACATAAGTAAAACTACATTGAGCATATGTGTAATGCTTTGTAATCCTAGTAACTCTTACATTTTGGTAACCCAGTAGTGCTATACTTGTTCAGGATGTGTACAACAAATGGGAACATATGCTTATGTTAGGATTAGTTAAGTGTTAGCTAGTTGTTAGACTACTTTAGTAACTAAACATCTTTATTCATTTTTGTTTATCCTTAGGCAACTTAGAACATAAAAAGATAAAAAATGATAAAAATCATATGCCTCAGTTATACTTAACCATACCCTTGTACTTCACAAGTGTAGTTGGGAAGACAATGATTGTAGCAGTTAGTTTCACCTCTTAGAATTAGTGTACAAAGAAACCTAAAGTCCTTGGAATTTGATCAGATCATGTGTGAACACTAATGATTTGTATGATTGGGCATAGTGTACACTTGTCGCTCATGATTGGCACCGTTGCTAGGGACTTCTAGTTAGCTTCATGCATTTCTAAGACTTAGTGAAAATCATTCATATCATTGGATTAAACCTTAAAGTTGTAATCCTTCTAACTAATAACAACAACTATAAAAAGCACACTAAAAGTTTTTTCTAATCCAAAATGTCTTCTTCTCACAAGCTTGATGGATCAAAACTACAAGTGCCTTAAGAAGGCAAAGTGGTATTTACTCATCCAAATGAGTTTGTGCCCTAAGAAATTATGGTCTAGAAAAAGCACATTAATCAAAGCATGTAGAAAGTATGTAGATGAATCTAAAATCCAAAGGTTCCTGTATGGAGTAGCCACACAACAGGAGCTTACCTAGTGTGTGATAGTTAATCCTAAAAGTAGCATGCTTTGCATGGAACCCACTGAGAATTTAACTAGTGACTATGTTACATGCATGGATGAACTAGAGTAAGTTCATCACTAACTCTCTAATGATGAACCTGATGATACTTATTGAGAAGAGTTGGAAATCCTTGGAAAATTTTAAATAGAAGTCATTAGAGTTGAAAACTCTACCTACCGGCATGGAGTATGCATTCCTGAAAAATGGAAAGCCAGTGATAATCAATGCCAACCTTGCTCCTAGGCAAAAAGAGAGGCTATTGATCATGGTTAAAATATGGGCAATAACCGTTTCTTGATCATATCTTAAACTCACTAGGATTAATCCTAGGATATGCTAGCATTGAATCTATACTAATTCTTATATCAAGCCAAAGACATAGTTGAATGGTGGCTAAACCCCAAATTGAAGAAGATTGTCAAGGTGGAAATTGAACAACTCCTCAAGGAAAGGTTAATCTATTCAATTATAGATAGCAAGAGGAATAGCCAACTTATAATTGTGCTAAAGAAAGGTGGAAAGTGGAGGGTATGTATTGATTTTAGGCTTTTAAACATGGCAACCTACAAAGATCATTTTTTGTTATCATTTGTAGACCAAGTGTTGGATACTATTTATGGGCATTATTTCTATATCTTTTTGGATGGTTATAATGGCTATAATCAAATTCAAATCTTACTAGAGGATCAAGCCAAAACTACATTTACAAGTCCATGGCATACTTTTGCATATTGAAAGATGCCATTTGTTCTATGCAATATCCCTACAATCTTCTAATTTCTTGTCCTTAGCATTTTTCAGTAGTAGATTGATAGTAGGATAGAATTCTTCATGGATGAATTCTCCACCTATGGTGCTACATTTGAGAAAGCCCTAAACTAAAATGATTAAGTGCTTAAAAGATGTGTGGAGACCAATCTTTGGCTCAATTGGCAAAAGAGCCATTTGATGGTCTAGGAGAGAATTGTGTTGGGGCATAGAATTTTCCAAGCAGGGATTGATATGAATCTTGAAAATGTTAGGGTGATCCAAGGAGTAACTTGCTAACTAAAAACTATTAAAGATGTCTAGCCATTCTTTGGACACACTGGCTACTACTGGCAATTCATAGAAAATTTTTCTAAGATTGTGAAACCATTAGTCAAGCTCACAAGGAAAGATGCTTTTTTTGTATGAACTAAGGAACATGACAAGACATTCCAATAGCTCAAGGAGAAGCTTGTAGAAACTCCAATTTTACAAGCACTTAATTGGTTCTAATCATTTCACATCATGATGGATACATCAAATTATGCCTTGGGAGTAGTTCTTATGTAGTTGGATGATTAGAAATATCCTTATTACATCCACTATGCAAGCTGAAGCATTGTGGGTGCATAGCTTAACTACACCACAATAGAAAAAGAGCTAATGGTAGTGGTGTATGCCTTGGAGAAATTTAGGTACCGTGTACTTGAATATAAGGTGTCTATGCATACAAATCATAGTGCCATTCACTTTCTCATGAACAAGTTGATGGTGAGCTCTCATTCATATGGTGGCTTATGATCTTATAGGAGTTAAATCTCACAATGGTAGATCGAAAGAAAATTAAGAATGTGGTCACTAATCACTTGTCTCAGTTACAATGAGACAACAAAGAGGAGGATAGATTGCTCTCTAATTAATTGCCTCATGAACTCCTGTTTGCTAGTATGTTAAATGAACAAGTTCTTGTTGAACCTACATGGTACGATGGCATCCTCAGTTATCTTCTTACTTAGGAGATGCCACAAGAGTTAGACAATAGTTTCTTCATTAGGACAAATGCTTCATGGAGATTAACAGACACCTTTATAAAGTATGCACTGATGACCCAGTTTGTTGGTGTGTTCTTGATGTTGATTAGTTGCATGTTCTTTAAGATGCTCATGAGGGTCCTTATGGAGGCCACTATCCAAGGAGATGCATAGTGATCAAGGTCCTAATGGCAGGGTATTATTTGCCAAAAATATTTAGAGAATCTCACCATTTTGTCCACTCTTGTGAACTTTATCAAAAAGATGGTGAGATAACCAATTAAATGAAGGATCCTCAGCAGTGGATTTAACCACTAGAACCCTTTAACATTTATGACATAGACTTCATATGTCCCATCACACCCATGTCAAAAGAAAAGGCATACATTATAGTCATTGTTGACTATTGTACTAAATGGATAGAAGCAACAGCCATAATTGACTTTACATCTTTCACTGTTGCATAGTTTATACAATAAAATATTGTAAATAGGTTTTTTGTGCCATGTGCACTAATTTGTGACATTGGTACTCACTTTATAGGCATCACCTTTTGCAAGCTTATGAAATTCTTGGGGGTCAAACATAAACTAATAATAGCCTACCATCCCCAAGCCAATGCTTAAGTAGAAGTTACTAATAAGGAGATCTCTAAAATCCTAATGAGAAAAATTAGCAAATATAGGAGAGACTAGAGCACAAAACTTAATGATGCCCTTTAGGCATACTGCTTAACATTGAAACTTTCCTTAGGATAATCTCCTTATAGGCTTGTGTTCAGAAAAGTACCAACTCTTTCAATTCAATTTAGGCTTTGTACACTTTCAATAGACTATGATCTTGACCTTGATCTTAGCCTAGCATAAAAATAAATATTGATCAACCTTAATGTGCTAGATTAGAATTGATTGGTGGCCTTGTTCTTAAATGAAGTGCACAAGGCATTTAATAAAAAATGTCATGACCTTAGATTAAAGAAAGTAAAATTTCAACCTAGAGACAAAGTCCTCTATTGGAGCCCCACATAAGCACACATCTTCCTAAAAAGACTAAGTTTCAAATGTTGTGGGAAGGGCCTTACATCATTTATGAAACCTTTCCTTTTAAGATCATGTTGATCTACAAACTTGAGAGCTCAAAAAAAAAAAAAGAAAAAAGAAAAGAAAAACTAATCAACATGCAATAATGTAAACCTTTTCATGAGCCCAAGCAAGCCAGTGCAAGCAACATCTCATCAAATTGACAACTATGCTTAATCTTTCAAATCTCCTTTTTTCAACTCAATGATAGAGGAGATGGCCATTTGTGTTAATCATTAAAGTTTCTCTTTAGTTTTTACACCTTTTTTTTTTTTACAATTTTTTGTTTCACACTTTGTTATTTTTACACTTTTTGTTTTACACTTTTTTTGTTTTTTCCATTTTTTTACTACATCATTAGTATGTTTATCTTTCTTGAATATTTTAAAATTTCTTCTATATGTTACTTTATTTTTGAGTGTTTTCTTATTGATTTTGATAAATTACTTTGTTACCAATAAGACACAGTGATGCTATAGTTGTTGCTAATGGTGGTTTGCACTTAATTTTTTTCATTGCTAATGTCTTATTTCTATTATTGAATTTTAATGACTGATGACTAACAAAAAGTTTCTTTTTCATGGAACAACTAGTGAGTCCATGTCATCCACCCATTCACAAATTCTATGATCTTCCTAGTTTTGGAAGTATGAGGTCCCTTTTCATTAATGAATATTTACTGAACCAATGACCTTAGTAGTTTCAAACTTTGAAAAGATTCAAAGGTTTGAAAAGGGTGTGACTTCAAGAAGATTCAACATTCTTTGTACCTTTCTACTTACTTGAGTGCAATTTTGTTTTCATGGATCTCTTACCGTTCCATGTCAACCAATAACAAGAAGTTAATAAGTCTTTGCATGGTGTGGTTTCTATCCAAAAATCCATAAAAACATAAAATTATAAAAAAAAACCATGATAGGAATTCAAAGCACATCCCATAGACATGTTACCCATGCCTGAAGGTCCCCTTTAACTATGGCTCTTTCTCAGTTCCTTCTTTTCTTTTTACCTCTAATAATGAATGATGTTTAATCTATGGGAGCATTCTTGCGTCTTGAGGGGGTGGACTAGTCTTAGAGTGATGCTACAAAATCATTGAAAGTGGTTGGTTTTAATTTGGACTAAGGATGGACTTTATTAGGTCATTTAGCCATAAGATCTAGAAGGAACTTCATGTGACCACAATTAGGAATTCCATTCCATCTTTTCTACCATCCATCTATGCTTTCTATAATTCACCTTACTATTGGATGTTCATGTTTTTTTTCAATGTCTTAGTTTGATGTGTTGATATTCTTAGGTAGATTCTTCCAAATTCAATCCTTAAATTTTCATAACCATTCATTACCTATGGCGTCCACAAACTCCATGCTTTGAGGATATGCAAGGGCAAAAAGGGCATGAGCCTGCTATGGGAAGGACCCACTTGCATATCTCTTATCCTTAGGCATTTTCATAGTCAAATCCTTCATTTGCCCCATATATTACATTCAACTATGTGCTCCTTAAGGCATTTTTCTTCATGAAATTTTATTCTCTTAGTCATTCTTCAATTTTTGTGCATTCATAAATCCTATTCAATTATTTCATCATGTTCATGGATTTTCTGGCTCTCTATCGATCCTAATTTCATAAGAAAACTCCTTGTATTTTTTGAAATCTTTAATGTGAAAAAATTTGTCCAATAGCTCTACCAACAGGGCCCTGTATATGCATCCCACTCATTGACATGACCCTATCGATGGGATCCCATTGGTGTAAGGAAAAAATGCCTATAAATGCCCATGAATACTTAAGAAGTTTTCACAGTTGCTCATAAATGGAGGGGAATATTTTTAACTTTCTAGAGCCCAAAACCTTCCAAGAGCCATATCTTCCTAATTGTTTATCTGAATCACTTCATTCTTCAACCTTGTAACTACCAGAGTTGAGCTCTTTGTCATGGGGACCATAAATCCCAAGTTTTTGATGAAAAATATTTTGCAAAAATTTATAACTCCCACAAAGGTTTAACTAAGAAATCAACATGAAAACATCAAATCATGAGAGTTAAACCCTTCCAACAAGTTCCAATTTCATTCTAACTTAAAACTCATTAAAATAATAATAAAATGATCAATCTGCCATGGTTCAAACTTTGCCTAAGTGTAACTGGTCAATGAGACAAGGTACTAAAATGTTATAAGTTTCTCATTGTATGCTAATCCTTGGTTGTGTTGTGACCACAAATTACACCTAAGGGAAAGCATGTGTAGGAAGGAAGGCCATCCCAACTAATGGACAAACGACCAAGAGTAGGAAGGGGCCAAAAATAGCCCCATGAGCAAGTAGAGATCCATGCAATGGAACCTCTTTGGAGGAGCTCGAAGTGAAATTTTTCTAGCAGATTCTCAAAGAAGAAATCGTAATAGAATAGTCTCATCAAGATGAGACACTAGAGCCTAAACTGAACCTTGAGGTTACCTTGTTGGAGGCTTACCTTAAGTAGATCACAAACAAGGAGGTTTAGCACCTTATGCTCTAAGAGATGAACTTTGGACCTCTCTTAGAGTTCTCAGCTCTAGAATTTAAAGCTCAACTGTAGAACTCTCCCATGTGGCCCACAATCACTTTCGATGGGGAGTGGTACATGGGAAAAACATAGTTGTTTTGGAACAATCGTTAGGCCAATTCAATGGTCAAGATTAAGGACATTTTAGTGTCCTACTTAGTGAAAGCCACTATAGAGACCCTTGGGTTACTACAAACTAGGAAAAAACTTACTAAAATCCCCATGGAAGTAGATTAGAAGGAATGGATGTAGTGATGTTATGCAGTACATTGTAAGGTGTTTGGTGCACTTGCCATGATGGAGCATGCAAACTTTAAGATTGTAGCCTTCCACTTCAATCCAATGGTGAGGCCAAGCAAGATCATAGCTTTCTTGGCCTATGAATGTGCTGCTCTAAGTAGTAGATTCCCAATTAATCTTCCATATCTAATCTATCTTGAGATAGAAAAGTAATTTAAAGAAAGGAACTCCCATTCCCATGTTTCATTTGGAAATTATGCAAGAGGAAAGGAATAACATGCTACACAAATGATGTTGTTTGATGCACTCTGTTTACTTCCTAGGTAGAGATGATGAAGGATAAAGTTCTTGCCAAAGTTATTCAAGAAGAGGAGTTGTAACCACCACCTCCACCACCCACTCATCAAACAATGCTGGAGTTCCACATTGCCATTGAGCATATGTAAGAGATTTGAGAGCAACGTTTGTGGGATTAGGAGCAGTAAGTAGGAACAAGTGGTGGCAATTTGTCTGTGTATCACCTAGCAATGAGCAACCTCAATAAAGTGGCTTAAACCATAAGCTAGATGGAAGGATGTGGGCCAATTTTCTCATACAAAAGAATGCAACTACCTACTAGATTAAATCCTAGCACATGAGAGGTAATGGTATCTATTTCTCAATAGAAAAATTTCCCAAAATTTTCTAGGAACACCACTATGTTTTTTGTGCATCTAGAGGAGGGTGAGGGGGAAATTGTATTGGTGATGTAGCACCATGGGTAGGAGACATTGGTAGAGGTAATTGGTAATAGAATTACTAATTAAATTCACTTGTGGCATCTATACTATTCATTTTTGCACTTAGAGATGTGTAGACATTTGTAGGAGCCCTTAGTGACACATTGAGTGTAGCCTAGCACAAGGAGTTGCTAGATTGATTGGTGGGAACTAGGAAATTAATTTTGGATGTCTTCAATCTTCCAAATACCATTATTATAATCCAATCAAAGTTACTAGAAGCAAGTGGAAAATGCATCGTATTGGAGGAGCAACTTGAAACAACCTAAGATGAAAACCAATGCTTGGCTATGAAGGTTACTGAATTAAGATCCTACCTCACTGATCCTGCATTTCTCAACCCTATGTTGACACAAGATGAAGCTTTTAAATAGCTTTAGGACAAGCTCAACAGGTTGATGATGTGAAGGATACTATCATCTTTGATGAGTCCTTGGCCAATGCCAAAACATATACCATTCAGAAGGACTTTGTCCAAATGTGCCATGAGAATGAAATTTTTGACCATAGAAAATCATTACCTGTAGAATGTTGATGTGCAGAAGAAGTAGATGCAAGATTTTATCCATCAACAATAGGAGAAGCTAGCTAGAGCAAACAATTAATTGAAAAGATTGATAGCAAAAATTAGAAATCTCTCCATGGAGGAAGTCTGAGCCATTTACCAAGAATCTAAAATAGAGATAGCTGCCTAGAAGAATAAGGCTATTAAATTTGAGAGAGTTAAGAATCATTATTGAGATCAAGTTGATCTATAGAATGAAATTAATGAAAAGCACATTTAGATGATGAAGGTGAAAATCAATGAGGCCCTCCAATAGTTCAAGGAAGGAGGCAATGTCTAGTAGCCTATCTTTGATGGTCTCAATGACTACAAAAAGGTGGAGATCTACATGAAAGAGCTGCAGATCTAGGAGATGAAGGAGTACATGGAGCTTCCCAATCTCTATTATGAAACTTTGGTGATACTAATTGCGAGTAGGCCATGGTTAGAATTAGAGAAACAAGTGGCTAACTCATGCTTGCTGTAGGAGGTAGAGTTTAGACATCACAAAGACACCAAGTAGAAGCTGAAGTTTGCTAAGGCCAAAGTCAAGGTTCTCGAGGTGAAGTTCACTGATCAATGATCAATTGTTGAGAACTTGGCCAAGAGGATGAATGAATATGAGGAGCTACATAATGCACTCAAATCATTTGATATTGAATGTAAAAAAATTGTTATTTGGTTCCTAAATGTTAAGGAGCTATTCCTGATAATGTCTTGTTTGTGGGATATTCCCATTCCAACTCACATTAGTGATGTAGTGTGGACTATGAATGATCCTTGGAGTAAGGAGAAGAAGATGAACGCATTTTTGGATGCCTTTCATATTCCACTCAAAGTTGTAGTTGCTATAAGACAACCACAACCACCTCAACCACCACGTGTGCTCAAAGCAATAGGAGGCCCTTCAAAACCTCAGGAGCCTCCACTGCCTCGAACCATTTAATCTTCTTCATCATCTTCATCCCATTAGAGGAATTTTGTTTATTACTTTCATCTTGGTGCTTAATTTTTTTGTCCTAAACACCAAAATTTTGTAATCATTGTAAATTCGTATACGCAGCCACTTATTTTTTGTTATGTTGTTTGTGTGTTTGTTTTGTCAGTTAATAATCCCATACCTTCCCAATTTTTTAAAGAAATCAATGATGAGTTTTCATTTAGTCATGGGGATATGATGAGTTGGATGGTTTGGTTGCATTGATGGGATCTCTTTGATGTGATCTTGTTAACATAGAATTTGACTTGTTGATGTGTACCCATTGATGGGACACCCTATTTTCACCTATAAATGTGTACCTTCTATTGCATTTATGGAATCAAGTCTCATATTTATAACAAGGTTCTTGTAATTTTTCTTTCCAATAGTTAGAATACTTTTCTAAGTACTTGTAGTAGGAGTTAAAGAGTGTATGGATCTGTATTTGAGCACTGTTGTACCTGAGCACTTCAATGTGTGTAGTAATAAAGATGAGCTTTCTAATCAAACCTTGAAACCCTTGGACTCGATTAATTATTTCTTTAAGCATTTAATATTTTAAGCAATTTCCTTTATGTTTTAAGTAATTAAAGTAATTAATTAAGATAAATTAAATAGTAAACATAAGTAAAACCACTTTGAGCATACATGGAATGCTTGGTAATCCCAGTAATGCTTAGTGTTTGGTAACCCAATAGTGCTATATGTGTTTAGGATGTGTACGACAAGTGGGAACAGATGCTTATGTTAGGATTAGTTAAGTGTTAGCTATTTGTTAGAGTACTTTAGTAATTAAATACCTTTATTCATTATTCTTTATCCTTAGGCAACTTAGAACATAAAAAGATAAAAAATGATAAAAATCATATGCCTCAATTATACTTAACCACACCCTTGTACTTCACAAGTGTAGTTGGGAAGACAATGATTGCAATAGTTAGTTTTACCTCTTAGAATTAGTTTACTGAGAAACCTAAAGTCCTTGGAATTTGATAAAATTGCACATGAATGCTAGTGATTCATATGGTTGGATGTAGGGTAAACTCACCACTCATCAGTTGGGATACAACCAAATTAGGATAAAACTAGAACACCAACTTAGTAAGACCTTCATGACTCTCTAGGGTACCTTTTGTTATACTATGATGTCTTTTGGTCCTAATAATGTAGGAGCAACTTACCATAGAGCCATGACCTATATCTTTAGTAATTACATGCTAAGTTTACTCAATGATTACATGGATGATCTAGCCATTAAGTCCAAAGTCGCCAACGACCATGCTAATGAGCTAGATCTTGTGCTTCGGGGATGCCTTAAGTATGAGCTCTGGCTTAATCCTAAGAAGTGTGCTTTTGGTATTAAGAATAGCAAGATGCTTGGCTTTATAGTGTCTGAAGCAGGGATACATGTTGATCCTGATAAGGTTAAGGCCATATCCAAATTAGTAGCCCCTAACAACCTTAAGAAGCTTCAAGGATTACAAGGAAGATTGTTATTTATTTGTAGTTTTATCACTAGGCTTATAGATAAGTTAAAACCTATGAAAAATTTACTTAAGAAAGGGTTTCACTATGAGTGGATGGCTCAATGCCAAGAGGCCTTTGAAAACCTTAAGTAGAAGTTGGTGCAACTGCTGACAATCTATCTTGCACAAGAAAATAAACTATTTTACATATACCTTGCTATCTTTGACATGTCCATTGTCTTTCTACTCTATTAGAAGCATGATGATGGTCCTGAGATGCTTGTACACTACCTTAGTGATGCATTAGTTGCCCACGATACCTAGTACACTAAAGTGGAGAAGTATTTTCTAGCACTAGTCTTCTCATTGAAGAAGTGAAGACACTACCTCTTTAGAAGCCAAGTCAATGTCATTTACAAAGCTAATGTACTTAGAGCCATAATCACCAACATCTACAAAAGTAGCTATATAGCTTAATAAAAAGTCATAACTATGGAGTTTGACCTTTATTACATCTCTCAATCCTCAACAAAAGGTGAAGCTATAGTTGTACAACTCATGGTATCACTTGTTGATAACCAAGAAACCATAGATCCAAGGTTCTCTAATGAACATATCAACATTAGTAGCCAAGTTCCTAAGGATTATGAGGTGATCATGCACTTTGATGGAGCTTCAACTTCCCATGGGGTCAGTGCCACTTCTATCGTAATGTTCCAATCTAATGAAATCTGATCCTTTGCCTATTGTTTTTAGTTTCCATGTACTAACAACATAGTAGAGTATGAGGGTTTGATTAGAGGAATGATGGTAGCTTGTGACCTAGGAATCAAGCGATTAATAATCAAAGCTGATTCCCAACTTGTGGTTAACCAAGTAATAGAGATCTATGCATGTAAAGCCAAACATTTACAACCTTACTATGACCTAGGGAAGCAATTGTTACAAGAATTTATAGATGTTGATATCCAACACATACCCCAAAATAAAAATTTCATAGCCAATACAATAGCAACATTTGCCCTTAGTGTAACACTTGATGTGTTTAGTAGGTTTCCATCTTAATCATGGACTATGATATTTCCATCATGCATAATGCTAAGGATACCTTTGTGGCTGTAGTTCATACTACTCTAGCTAAGGAATGGTATGATAATATCAAAGTTTTATCTTATGCATGATGAATCCTCACAAGGCCTAACTACTACTCAAAAGGATGTTGTACACAAATGATTGAAGTAGTATGTCATTTTAGGCAATAACACATTATGTCAATAGTCCTATGATGGTGTATTGTTAAAGTGCTTCGGTAAAACTGAAGTTAGAACAATCCTACAGTAGGTTTATGAGGGTATTTGTGGAGGTCATATAGGGCCTAGAGCCATGGTTGCTAAAATTATATGGTTAGGTTACTATTGGCCTTATATGGATAATGATTGCCTACATAAGGTTAAAACTTGTGACACATGCCAATGGCATAGTAACCTGATACATGTACCACCAACTAAATTGCACACCACTTAAATAACATGGTTGTTTAAATGATGGAGGTTGGATATCGTTGGACCTATAATGCCTAAGTCATCAGTAGGACATAGCTTCATCATCACTACAACCAAATACTTTACTAAGTGGGTTGAAGTTATTCTCTTGAGGAAGACTATGTTTGAATAAGTTTGTAAATTCATCTTGGATAACATTGTAGCTCGTTTTGGCATAACCATGAAAATAGTTACAGATAATGGACCATAATTTAGTAGTTAAGAAATACATTATTTCTATCATGACCTAGGCATTAATCACTCTTTCTTGTCCCCTTATTAACTTGAAGCTAATGGACAAGCAAAAGCAAACAACAAGGCCATCATCAACTTACTCAAGAAGATGCTAAACAACAATAAGCATAAATGGCATGAGCAGCTTGTCCATGCACTTTGGGCTTATCATACAACCTATTGTATAGGAACTGGTATAACATCTTATAGCTTAATTTATGGTTTTGAAGTTGTTTTACCTCTTGAATTGCATGTACCATTGCTCTGAGTGGCCTTGACCAACTTCATCAATACAAGAAAAGTAAGGAGTTGTAGACAATAGACCTAGACTTGATGGAGGGGCAACATATGCAAGTGCTTGCTCATGTCAAGTAATATCAAAAGAGGTAGAAATGATAGCACCACCATAACTTGACCAAGCATAAGATCAAAGAAGGTGATGTGGTCCTCAAAGCCATTGAAAAGTATGCAGATAAATTCTCAGCCAACCAGGAAGGGTCCTTTCTTGTCACTAGAGCCTATAGAAATGGAGCATTCAAAATTACAGACATGGATAGGAATGAGTTGGCCAATTCGGTTAACCATTCCTATCTAAAGACTTATTACATGTGACCTACATGTAACCTATGGTAGGCATGACATTGATGACCATCAACAAGCAAGCCTACTTTACTATGGGCTGCTAAGGTCTTAAACTGGTAATATGCCTTGCTGAGGCTTTAAACTAGTGCCATGGTCCACTATGATCTTAAACTAGCACCACGGCCTAGCAGGGCTTTAAATTAGTACAATGGCCTGCCTTGGTCTTAAATTGACAACATTGGTGACATTGGTAGCTTGGTTTTGTCATTCTATGAGGTCTACATGCATTGTAATGTTAACATGTTCTATTTGCTTAGTTTTCATGTCCTCTTGGAGTTGTGTTTATAGGATGAAGCCTGAAGCAATCACAAGGGTGAAATTTATTATGGTAGCAAGTCACCACGTGACCTCGATGTGCAAGATTTGGTGAGTTTATCCTATGTTGCCAAGAGTGCTTGTACCATTACCCTTCATATAGAATCACTCCTTGAACCTAACCTTTTAGCCTGAGGATGACATTCCATACCTTGGAAAAAAATGTTGACCTATGTTTGCCACTCATGAAATATAGCCAAATGATATTTCTTCATCAGGCTCTATCCTCAATTCCATTTGAATGTAACATAGCTCATTCAGTGGAAAAATAATTAAGTCCATCAAACACAACTAGTTTGATGGGAAAAACAAGTCTACTGAGTGTAATGCAGCTCATTCAATAGGAAAACCATATCAAATTGGCCTTGGCAATGAAACCCAATGAAGGCTTCACCCCACAAAAAAGGAGGAGAACCAAATTACCAAGAGGCTGTATGATCAATGAAGCCTTAAAGCCTAGTGGCCAAAGAAATATTAGAGTGAAGTGATTGGGTCTTCAAGTGTATGTTTTGAGTGACCAACACTTCAAAACATGTTAGTACCATGCTATAGCCGTGATGTCAACACTTGTAATGCATTGTTAGCCCTCATAACCATTTCACTCTAACCATATCACCATCATTTCATCATAGCTTTACCCCATCATCACAAGTGCTCTTCAGCATGATTCAACATCGCTGGATCAAGCCCAGAGAGGGAACGTTAGTAATGGAACTGTACTGGTGTTTTTTATTCTTTGTTGGTGCCTCTCGGGTTAATCCTCTAGTTATCAACAAAGAGGGGCCAATGAAATACCACCAAATTTTCATTTTGTAATCTTTGTAACTTCATACCATGAAACTTGAGGTAAAAATTCATTATAAATGTGAAGGTTGTAGTCCATGAGGGGCAATCTCACATGTTTCATACTTTTGAAGCTAAAAAATGTCTCATAAGTGGTCAAATCCTCATTTCCTAAGTGAAAACAGTCATCTAGTGTTTATATTTGGGCTTTGGGAGAGGGGGGGGGGGGGGGGTCAAAAATGCCTTTTTGGTGCCAAAAGTAGCATTTGATGGGTACATACTTTTCTACATTGGAAATGCTAAAAGGAGATAAATCTCACCTACCCCTAGTGTGGAGGAATGTGGGTCACCTACTCCTAGCATAGAGGCAACAAAAGTAGTATGGAGGAATGTAGGGGGATTGATATCACCAACCCCTAGTGTAGAAGGGGGGGGGGGGGGGGGGNAGCATGGAAGGGTTTGACATTTATCCCTAGCATTAATCTTTCATCCCTCCAACATTGACACCTCCTACCTAGCATAGAAGCAACATGACCAAGATTTTAATGTCAGATCAACTCGAGCAAGAACCTTGTAATGCCAGCATGGAAGGTTGAAGATCCAATTTGGAATGAGCAAAGATAGTGTAGAAGGTTCATCTCCATTACCATTTTTGGGAAATGGAATGGCCATGGGGGTATGAAACTTTCCATATATGGTAACCTGCCTAGATTTTGGACATCTATCCCCCTTGATGTGGTAGAAATTTGTAACAATTTGTAGCCAATTTGCAACCCAATTTGTTAGTTTTTTGTAGCAAATTTCCAGTCCATTTCATGGTCAAAAACCTATAAAAACCAAATCCCCACACCATTTTAAGGTTCTAGACTTTGGTATTTTTGAGCATATGGCATTTTGGGCATTTAAGAACTCTTGCTACCTAGAAGAAACATAGCTTCTTGAAGCCTTTCAACAAAGAACCATTATAGCCTTGCTACCCCTATTACCCCCCTTGGGATTTGTGAGCCTTAGATGTCAATGGTTCCCCCTTGGGATCCCCAAATCCCAATGTGAAGCATTTTGGTAATCCTAATCCTTCATATTTCTCAACCCTACTAGTGACCAACATTACAGATTTTGAGTAGTAGCAGAGAAGGTTTGATAATATCAAGAGTGGCTGAGCATCTAGATCATGAAGTGGATTCTATCAACTTCAACGGACTTGAAACCACCACCCAAGTGAATCCATTTTTGCTCTCCTACGGGAACTTTTGTACACATCTTTAAACTCATTCTTTATTTATTCAATAAAGTTTATAGTTTCCTTTAGTACGCAATTTGTGTTCATTTGAGTTTTCAGAGTTGCAATTTTTACATCTTTCACAACCTCTTTTTACATTCCCCTAAGTCCCTAGATGATTTACTAGACTGTCTAGGGTACTTTAAATTCCATTTTTCTTTAGAGGCCATAGAGATTCTTGGTTGAGACTATCCACAACTAAGAATCCTTGGCTTGCTAGCAGCCTAGATGTTTAGTTGCTACATAAACTTAGACAACAAAAGATAATTTTCCTTTTTTTTTATTTTTTGGATTTTATAATTAAAGTAGGAAGAAAATAAAGAAAATTGAAACTAAGAATAAGATAACAAAGGAATGAAAGTTGGTTGAGGAAAACCATAATGGTTTCCATCCTTCTAGCACTAGAGAGGGCATTGATGTGAAAAGTCGGGCCATGAAGGCACACTAACACACAATGTTCCTAAAGTTCTCGATTTTATAAGGCTATTGCATTGGGCACCTTGCTTATGAACATGGTTACCCCAAGAATAGTCTCGATGGAAGAGAAATGTGATTGATAATTTAAATAAAATCACTAAATTTAAAAACATTAAATTATTTTCAAAAAGAAATATCAAAGATCAAATAATTTAGAAAGACCATAATATTTAAAAGAAAATAATAGGAAGTAGAGAAAAGAGAGAACTTTGCAAATTCATCAATGGCTACATGTAGCCATGGTGGTAGTACATAGCAGCTGCAACAAGTGGTATTAATAGTTTGCAGACAACAACACCAACCAATAATGACTAATAGAAGCAACAACAAGAAGCATCCAAGTAGCAAATCACTAGGTAGTGAGTTGCATGTAGCAACATCGACACAAATATAAAAAGGAAAAAGGGATATGGGATAGTTCATGTTCAATTTATTGAAATCCAAAAAGTAAATCCTTTTCTCGATATAATCATTATCATTGTCTTAAATTGGATTATCATCTCAAGATTAGATAGTGAGGATTTCACTAATATCCTTGTCCTTACCAATTGGTGGGCGATCATCAAGTAGGAAAGTATTTTTGTCATGCTAGTGGAAAGGTAGTGTATTACTATAAATTTTAGAAAGTTTCCAATAAGTTTGATAATAGGATGTGGCCTAAGTATGAATATAAGAATTTATGTTAGGTAAGGAGTCATTCATTACATCTAAATTTTAATCTAGCTTGTATTCATTGAAGTTAAGATCAATGATTCCCAAAAAGTCTTTACTTTAATTCGTGCCATAAGTAGGTTTCATATCAACTACTAAGATGTTTGTGACACATGAAAAATTAGGGTATTACTTTAGGTGAACTTGGATATCTTTAAATGATCCTACTACATGGACATTGGATCCATCAAGTTGGTTAATACTTCAGGTTTGGGGAATCATTTGTGGTATTAAATTTTTACATAATTAAAGAGGCATTACATTTACAATAGCTTTTGAATCCATTAGATAGTTATGAACATTATTTTCTAGTATAACTAAAGTAGTTAGGAAAGGAGGTTGGTCCTTCTTGGCCTGTTGGTAAAGGATGGATGTGTTAAGGATTCCAACACCATCAACAAAATAAACTTATTTTTAATTTGTAGTGGGCTTGCCTTTATCTCTAGATTCATTGATCAATTCATGTATATCTTCTTTTACTTCCTTAAATTGTAAAAGTTCATACATGAATATGGTGGCCTTAATCCTTTTCAAACCTTCTATAAGATCATAAGTTTCCATTTCACTCCCAGGCTAAAGTTGGTTCTTTTTAAAATAGTTATGGATTGATAATGATGTTCTAGGTTGTGTTTGTTGTTGAGATATATTATTATGATTTCGGTTTCTAGGAGGCACGTATGTGTTTCCTTTTGGACTACTATAGTTTTTCATGATGTTACTCATCTTCCTAAATCATGCAGTTGTGGGGGTAGGTTCATTGATCATGACTTGCTATTGGTTCATTTTTAGTTTCAATAGGGATTTCTAGAACCATTAGTAAGCCTTTTCCATTTTGGTTGTTTTGTAATTCTTGTGTGATATCCCCATATAAGGCTTGGAATTGAGGGTAAGACTTCTAAGAATGTTGTCTAGTGTTATGTAACCTACAATATTCACTAAAAGTTGTTTATCCTAGGTTTCCATTAGCCTAGTTATGTTGATTTCTTATCTTAACATTATTGCATTTTAGTTTAATCACTTCATTAGAAATATTTTATAAGGTAGTTAAGACCTGGTTCATTGGGGGTTGGTCCTCAACTTTAGATAAGTTAAAGGTTTATGTAGTCTTAGGGTTAGGGATAGAGGGTATGGAGGAAGGATTGATAATAGATTGAATTAAGGCTTTTGATTGATCATCATTTAGGCAAATGTTTTATAGAAATAAAGAAGAGGAAGTATTTTATCTTTGAATATTTTGTAGAGACTTGAGGGTTGGAGGATTGTTTTGAAAATAATTGGGGACTTTTCAGGTTTGGGAACGTAAGCTAAGAGTTTCGAATTGGGATTGCAACAAGTTTGTGAGAGTGATTTGTTTAAGTTCAACTGCTTTGGACATGGCTCCATGCAAGTTGATGATATAAGGATAAAATTTAATTATGTATGCAAAGAAAGGATTAATGGTTGAGAGGAAAAAGTTTAAGATTTCTACTAATTATGGTCACATCTCACTAGGAACAAACAATAATTATTGGAGAAACCTTAAATTAAAATTTCTAATAATCTCCCCACTAAGTTTTTAGAGGCTAGTAAAGTTACTATAAGCTTTAGCATGGCTAGTGAACTTGTCAAATTGAGAAAGAAAATGTGATTTGAAGTCATTTCAAGTCAATATTTTTGAGTTGGAAAGGGTTACAAACCATTGAGTTGTTGTACCTTGGAAGGTAGTGACAAAAAATCTACAAGCCAAATCATGTTGAACTATGTTGTGGATGCCTAGTAGTGTCTCAAAATTCTAAAGATGTTGATAAGAATCATTGAAAGAGGGATCAGAAGAAAGGAAAGTATGTTGAAGAGGTTTTGGAATTGGGTTAAAGTTTTAAAAGTTGAAGGGATTGTTGACCAAAGGTTGGGCAGCAGGGTTTGCTATATTTGAAGAATGTGAGAACTTAGACATGGGTCTTGTAGGAATATGACTTGAAAAATTGTTGGCTAGGAAGTTTTGTTTTGTTATTTTCCTAGGTTGAGTCCTAATAGTTTCACTAGGTCCAACCATAAAATAAAACACCACAAAATTTACATGTTGTTTTAACCCCATCCCATGAAACCCAAGGAAAAAATTCATTGTAAATGTGAAGGTTGTAATCCATAAGGATCAATCTCACATGTTTCATAATTTTGGGGTTGAAAAATGGCTCATAAGTGGTCAGAGCCTCATTTCCCAAGGGAAAAGAGTCACCTAGTGTCTATATTTGGGCTTAGGGATGGGGTCAAAATGCCTTTTGGATTGCCAAAAATGAAAATTTGATGGGGGTTAAATCTCACCTATCCCTAGTGTGGAGGTGTGGGTTGCGTACTCCTAGCGTAGAGGCATTGAAACCAATGTGGAGAGGTGCAAGGAGGTGAATCTCACCTATCCCTAGTGTAAAAGAGGGGTAATACTTAGCATGGAAGGGTTTGAATTTTACTCTAGCATTGATCTTTCATCCCCCCAACGTTGATACCTCCTCCCTACCATAGAAGCAACTTGACCAAGATTTTAACATCACATCAACTCCAAAAAGAATCCTACAATTCCAACATGGAAGGTTGGAGACCTAGTATGGAAGGAGCAAAGCCAAAGTGGAAGGTGCAACCTTGTTACTATTTTTGGTAAATGGAATGGCCATGGGGGTATGATACTTTCCATATATGGTAACCCTCTGGATTTTGGGTAGCTACCCCCTTGATATGGTAGAAATTTGCAACCCAATTTTTTAGCTATTTACAACAAATTTGCAGCCTGTTTCATGGCCAAAAACCTATAAAAACCAAATCCGCACACCATTTTAAGGTTCCAAACTTTGGCATTTTTGAGAATATAGCATTTTGAGCATTCAAGAGCTCTTGCTACTTAGTAAAAATGCAGCTTCTTGAAGCCTTCCAATGTAGAACGATTGTAGTCTTGCTACCCCCTTAACCCTCCTTGGGATTTGTGAGCCTTCAATGTCAACATTGCCCCCCTAGGATTTCCAAAATCTAGGGTGAATAATTTTGGCAATTTCAATCCTTCATATTTCTAAACCCTAGTAGTAACCAATTTTGCATATTTTGAGTAGCAGTAGAGGAGCTTCGATAACATTGAGATTGGTTGAGCATTGGGATCATGAAGTGGATTCTATTAACTTCAATGGACTTGGAACTTCACCCAAGTGAACCCCCCTTTGCTCTCCTATGGGCACTTTTGTACATATCTCTAAACTCATTCTTTATTTATTCAATACAGTTTATAGTTTTATTTAGTGTGCAATTTGTATTTTTTTTGAGTTTTTAGATCTACAATTTTTACATTTTTCACAACTCCATTTTTCACCCCCTTAAGTCTCTAGCTAGACCATTTAGGGTACCTTGAATTCCATTTTTCTTCAGAGGCCCTAGGAATTTGGGGTTGAGAATCCTTGGCTTTTCAATGGCTAATATTTTTAGTCACTACAATTTTTTGGCATTAGAAGGAGGGTATCTACTTGATTTCTTCACTGAAATCTATCTTTCACATAGCCAACGTTGACCTACAAGTTGCAATTTTTGTTTTCCAGGGAAAACCTTTGATTTTCAACTAAGATCAATGCTATAGCCCATCTCCCTTTTCTTCACAAACCCAATGTGGATGTTGTAGATGTTTGGGTGTTGGAAGTTTCATAATAGTTGTTGTGAAACCCCAAAGTCAACATTGGTTTTTGGTCCATTTCTACCCCCTCCTGCTACCACATTTTCCTAAGAAAGCTAGCATTGGTGGTCCAAATATTAAAATCCCTATCCCCCTATTTCTTGTTGTGAAATTTGATAGCTTGCCAAAATCATTTTATGGAAAGTCCTAGGTTTCCATTTTGGTTGTCAAACTTTTTTCCTATGAGATCCCTCCATCTCATTCCCTTCTTTCCCTCTTACCACACCTAGTGTTGAGGCAATTGGGAAGCTAGCATGGGTGAAGTTTGCCACCACCTTTTCACCTTTCTATTTTTGGTAAAGGGGTATATCCCCCTTACTCCTCAATTACTATTTATACTAAGTACTTCATGCTTAGCCATTTTTGCTTTTTTTCTTGTGACCATTTTGAATTCCACTTGCTGGAATTTACTCCTATTTTTACTTTTATAGCTTATCTCAAGACATTTTTGGCACAATAGCCATGCATTTCCCATAATCGACCAAATGAACTTTTAACTATAATGACAATGGGTTTGATCAATATCACATGAGGGTCTATGACCCTAAAGACCCAACCATGATTGAATGTAGGAAATCACTGAGACTTAGGGGGCATAGTCCTAGGTTATCAACAATAAATAAAGAGCACTATAACTTCATTTGCACTAAGATCTAGGCTAGCATGTTGATCCCATGAGTGGAAGAAGAATCTAAGAAGGAATTTGATCTCATCCATCATTATGAAAAGGAGTATATCCCCTCTCCCTATGACCAAATTCTCCTTAATGACCTCTACACTAGCATCTTAGCTCTCCTCATTGAGGTTAATGAAGATAACGTGAAGGAAACCTTTGATGGGAAACCAAAGGAGGAAGATGAATTTGGGATGGAGCTTAAGCTTGAGAATATTGTGGGGGTATTCTTCTAAAAAGGGACCTCTATGACCATAGTGTCCACATCTACCCCATTTTCCTCTTTCTTTGGACACATCCTACTACCTCCATCTCCACTATACCTAACCATGTTCAGGCCCATGCTAGTCATCGGCATGCACAAAGAACAATTGGTGCCACAAATAATTACTTTTCATTTCTCCATGTCACTTGCCACCTAGCCTAGGTTAGTATGAACAATGTCAGTAGTAGTTACTAACACTAACCCATTGATCAGTCAAGTCGAATCCACCATGACACTTCAAGCAACACATGGGTCACATACCCCCTTTATTCCATTTGTGCCCTCGATACTAGCACAGATTTCTTTCTCCTTGTTTGGCCCATCAACCATAGTCATGATGCAACCTCTCCCCTCTATATTACAAGAAATAGTGAGTCCAAAAGCCTTCCAAAAAATACTATGATCATTTGTGCAAGCCCTATAGCTAACATGAGCACCACAGGGCCTAGATTAGGCCTTCTAGATGATCCAAGACCTAACAAAGAAATTGAAGAGGCTCAAGGCCTATACTTTCCAAAGTGTTAAGATCATGGATTTTTACTAGGATGAGCACTCCCTCTTGGTGTCCATATTCCTCAATTCATCAATTATAACAAAGAAGGTAATCCCAACACTCACATTATAACATTTCAATTTGAGTGCTTGTTATTGCAATCATGGCTGCACACTATAATGAGAATCTTCCCTATGTCCTTGATTGGAAAAGTGCTTGATTGATACCATGTCATTTCTAGAGGATTCATATCCTTCCTTAAAGACCTCATAGCCCAATTTGTTAATCACTTCAAGTATAACTTGAAGCCCAATACTACGCTTGATCAACTAATGAAGGTCAAGTAGTGATCCTTTGAGCCAGTGCAAAAGTTCATCCGATGGTGGAATGGTCTACTAAATGAGATACCAGAGCCTATAACTAAAACCCACTTGTTGGCTATATTCAAGGGGGTGGTAAATAATTTTAGTAAATCCAAGCTATACTATCTTAACCCACAAATACTTAGTCAAGCATTCTCCCAAACCAAGAACATTGAGGATGCCATGGAGGCCAATCATGACCTAGCCTAGACATACAAAAATTAACTCACATGAAGAAATAAAGAGAGGAGTAAAAAAAATAATGTGAATATAGAAATAGTAATCAAAGAGGCCAAAATCACTAACCAAGGGCTAAGGACCAACCCACCCAAGGTGCTACTAGTAACCAAGATAACTAATCATAAACCTTTGGTGCCACTACATCGACAATAGTCAAATCCAACTTTGAAAGGAAGGACAGGTCCAAATATACTAGGATGGCACTAAAACCATTTGAGCTACTAGACCAAATGTTAAAAAGTGGTTGAATTCAATGCAAGAAAATGTTTGAAGCTTCCTGAAAGAAGCATGATAAGCTATGTGAGATAGCTAAAGATCCCACTCAAGCAACAAAGGATGACCCATAGTTGTCTAAATACTTTAATTTAGACCAATTTTTCCAATATCATGAACTACTTGGTCATGACACAAAATTTTGTCTTACACTAAAGGATGACATGCAGAAGATGATAGATAGGGGAGAACTAGTTCTAGATGCATCCAACCCTGTTTGATCACAGAACCATTGATGTAGGTGCATAAGGACTCATTGAACACCAACAATATTGGATACATTATATCAGCATTCAACATAGATTATAGTTGGATACTTGCAAGGGAACCATTTGTGATTTGGGTACCCCCTCATGATGAAAGGGCTTCTTCAACTTCCACAAGCTGAAGATCCCCCTTTTTCATGAGAGTACCATCACAAATGCCTTTGAGGGAACCTTTTTTCATTAGGATATACTAATCCACTTTAGCCTAGCCAACCCCAAAAACCAAATAATGGCCTTCTATGGTGGATAATTCCACAACCTCTTCCTCTAAAAAAAATGACAACAAGCACAAACTCTCAAGAAACTAGAGGAAGAAGCATAAGGCCAAAAAAAAAGTGTGACAAGTAGATTGAGGCACACAAGGAAGTGGATCCACTAAAGCCCACTCCCATATCCTCTATAACCATGACCTCCTCTACCCAAACCAATTCAACTAACAAGGCATGGAATGATCCCAAAACCCAAAGCCAGAAATATTGAGCACATCCAATAGCAACAGACTAAGGTTGAAGCTCATAGTTTTGGATGCATGAAGAGGTGAAGCACAACTGGGGTGATAGGCCCATGACCAGTGACAAAAAATTCCTTAGTGTGATGGAAAATAGTTCCTCAAATAAAACATACAACTTTGAGCCTGTACAACCTAATTATGACTTCTACTATACATTGTGAAGTACTAATCAAGATGGTGAATTTCATCCTAGTTAGTGAAGACATCACCATGAATAAGGAATCCATCCATGTAGTGATGGTTCCTCCTTTACTAAGGGAGGAGAAGTCAATGTCACTAATATTTTGCGATAGAAAAATCAAGGCCAATCCCCAAAATGCAAAGTAACTGAGGCTCCTCTATTCATAACCATATACATAGGGAAATATGAGATGCATTGGGTGCATGTAGATGATGGAGCTATGAAAAATGTCATTCCATGTACCATCATTGAGTGATTAAGCTTGACAAAGCAAATAAAACACACATCAACAACTACTCTCAAGTCCTTCAACAAATCAAGGGTTGCTATTTAGGGGTATATCTTAGATTTTGTGGAAGGGGAGAAATTCCCAATAACCAAAGATTTCTTAGTGATTGAAGAGACCCTAGGGTTTAACCTTATTCTGGGAAGACCTTGGTTGGCCTAGTTATGAGTCATGTCCTCATCCATCCACCAAGAGATTTACCTTCCTTATGAGAGAGGTAAAATCATCATTCATGGTGATCATGTAGTGCCCCTAGCTATTAACAATGTGGACTTAGAGTAAGGGTCTGAATTAGAGTTTTAAGAAGATTCTCCTAGCCATGAAATGTAGTGACCTGAGAGAGAGGGGAAAGCCAAGAATGACAATGATGAGTAGTAGGATGCATTATGGAATGAGCTTCCTTTTAGCATTATCAACGAAGGGGATTGTAAATACAAACTTATGCAAAGTAGACCTTACACATTTCCTAATCTTTCAAAAATTAGGAAGAGTCTACACAAGTGAAGCACACCTTGATCCTTCCATCCCATGCCCTTATAACCATGTCACGATATGTACTAATAGCCATGTAGCCTAAATTTTCTTTATTAACTTTTTATGCTTTTTTGGGTACTTTAATTTACTCTTTTATGCATGTATCCTAAGTTTTACTTTCATTTTCATTTTTAGTTATTTATTAGAGCCTTTTTCTTTCTTTACTTTTGCACATGTTGTAAACGTCAAAAGCCCTATAAAAATTTCAAAACTAGAAAACTCCATAAAAACATTAAAATATAAAATCTCCAAAAAATATAAGTTTTCTTGTAACAAGGGCTCATCATGACCTAAAATTAGCAAAACCCAAGGCTTTTCATGGCCTAACATTTGCAAACCTATGGCTTGCTAAGGCCTTAAATTGGCATTGCAGCTCAATAAGACTTTAAACTGGCAATAAATGTGCAAATTTTCATGGCTTAAAACTAGTAAGTAACCCTTATCCTATGGCCATTCATAATAGTCTAACCATTTTCAACATAGCCAATGTAGCCATCAGTAGCACAACCTTACTTACAACATTTATAGCCTTAAAACTTTAAAGCAATAAAGCCATCAACAACATACATAGCCAAAACTTAAATCAAAGCTTAAAATTTAAAACATTTTAAAATAATATATATATCCATGGCCACACTATGTGGAATAAATATCAAAAACAATAAACCATAAGTGTCAAAATGTCTACAACTCAAGCATTTGCCAATATGGACCATACAATGTCCAACATGAAATAGACTAAACAACAAAAATCCTTAATAAAAGCTATCACATCATGCATCCAGTGATGCCAAGGGGGCATCTAGAGGGGAAGGAGGTGGTGCATCATCATCATCATCATTGCCTACAGCATTGGGACCAATGACATCATATGGTACTTGTGACATAAAAACATACAACCAATTAGTAGCTAGCATAATGAAAACCATGACATAAACAAATGTCAAACTAAAACATAAAACATAAAACATAAACATCATCAAGCCTATGGGGAATTTGGCTCTATAAAATCTTGGGGAAGATGGTGAAGGCTTGTCTCCAAGCATTGGAGAATCTGGTCTTTTGTCATCTTGGCCTAGTCAATATCCCAAATATTGATGCTTGTGATGATATTGGTTCTATCTACACCTATCCATGATGGTGGCTTCCATGAGACTGTAGAAGTAGAGACCTCATTAGTGGCTATAGTGATCTAAGGAGTAGGAGACTTAGCTACTATGAGGGTGCTTTCATAGATGTTGAAAGAACTCTTAGCCTGAATGCCCTAGACAAATATATTCCTCTTTTTCCATTCAGTTGTTTCCGTCTTTAGCCACTTCAGGGATGTCTCCCAATTGACCTTATACTTCTACCTATGACCCTTTTGTGTCTTATGCCATTCTAGAACCCAAGAACTATAATTCTTCCAATCATAAGTCTTTAGGGAGGTCACGTACAACTGCATCTACTACTTGGGAAAATCTTAGGAGAGGGTAACCTTATCTTAGATGGTGTGCCAATAGTATGTGCACATGATTTCCTTGGTCTACAATGCCCCTGAGTTAGTCGCTTGGGCTTTCATGAAGGCCTTACATTCCTCAAGATCCCAAATCCTCTTAGCTTGCCTTTTAATTTCCTCCTTCAAGGCCACAACCTATTCCCATGAGGATTCATTGGACCTTTAAATTTCCCATGAAGCTTTTACAAATGAAATTGCAAGATCAGTGGTAGTTTCATACAACTTTAGGAGGACATGTGGGGTGTCAGGAGGAAGCTTAGGCAAGGAGTTAAAAAACATATCTTGGGTCAGGTCCCATGCAACTCATGTCATGAAAAATAACAAAAATATGACCATAAACACAATATACAAGCTAAGGTAGCCATAACATAAAATATAACTCATAGAAAAATAACTAAGGCATAGAAAAACATAGTTCTTATGGATCTCAGGTGTAATCTATCACAATTGATTGACAATGTCCTTTGCCATCCTATGCATGAATTCTATCTTGTCTAGGACTTCTACCCATGGTTTCATGTGAAACGTGGATGTAGAGGTCTCTACTTATGGCTCAAGAACTATGATAAGCATAACATTCATTAAATAGTAAGAACTAAGAAATTAAGCATAAAATCATAAATAATAATGAGTAACATATAGGAATACCTAGATCCTCATCATCATTGGGGATGTCAATCAAAGGCTTCTTGGGCAATGGCTTGCCAAACAAGCCATCTAGATCATCCATATCAATGTGGGCTAATCCTATAGCCTCATGTTTCTACAAGAGTGCCTCCTTCACATGCCCTTGTTTCTCCTCTACCATGGTAGCTATACACCTCTACTCCTCCTCTACATGTTTGTGTGCCTCCTCTACCTATCTTTTCTCTTCTTCCATAGTGGCAACTTGGGTTGCTAAGTTTTGTCATTGACGTGTAGCCATAACCCATCAAAAAGGTTAGCACATCTAGTCATAAGACATAACATAGCCAAAAACATTAAGAACATAGTTAAATTGTACCCATGGCTACTTAATCTAGTTGAGGAATCTTGAAGATGATCTTTTGCTTGGAGGATGCCTTTGATGCTAGTGGTGCTTCCTCTACTAGTTGTTCTAAACTAGCCTTGGCTACTCCATTAGCCTTAACACACAATTGTTGAGCTCTATGGATGTTTGTTGAAAATGTAAGGAGAACCTTTCTTATGCTATTATGGGATTCACATCGATTGACACCAAGATTCCTAGTGATCATAGATACCTCCCTATGGATCATTGAACAAAGAGGGGGGGNAGTTCCCCAAATTGAACCTTTATGAAACATGATACACACACAAATTTATGTGGTTTCCCAAATTTGATAGTCCACACTGGGAGGGTAGATTGCAAGCACACCTCTAGAATTTGTTGTTCTTAAAATGTGGTTCAAGGGTCCACACCCTGTATAATCATAAAGCCTCATTTTGGAGTGTTGTAGTGCAGCACCAACCACTCAACCTCACAAGATCTTGTTAGGCTTGGAAATGTGATTTTAAGGCTTTTACAACCTTTACAATCTTAAGATTTGCACTGGAGATTTGTACCATAGTTCTAACAATTTAATCCCACAAGATCCTGACAAGCTCAAGAAACTCAATTTCATAGGGCAAAAAGAACAAGAATTACAAGAAATAATTGCAGTTCAATTTGTTGACCCTTGCATAGTTAGGTACAACACACTTCACAAAGCCAATATGATTAGAAAATGAGAAGCAATAGATAATTCAATGATTACAAATGATTGTACAATGAATACAATAATGCTTGCACATTTCTCAATGCACATCAAGTCTTCTTATAACTACCATGTTGCTAAATCCTTCTTGAAACTCATGCAATGACTAGCTAATGGTCACTAACAATCATGGAAGATGTCTTTCTTGTGCTTGAGACATCTCTCTGAATTTTCCTTCAAATTTGGGAAGATGTATTTGTTTTCTAAAAGATGTCTTTTTGAAGTCTCCATCTTGGAATACATCTTTGCTCAATTGAAGACATCTTTGTGTATTTGTTTTGTATTTTGTAAAGATGGCTTTGTCTCATGAAAGATGTCTTTGGCTAGGGAAAGATGTCTTGTTGTTCCTAAAGACATCTTTCTAAATTTTCTTTAAGTTCACCCAAAATCTGCTAAGACATTTGCTACTTTCTAGAGACATCTTTCTTCATCTTTCTTTGCATAATAAATCCTTTGTTTCTTATCATAGCCTTGCCAAATTCAAGTTCTTTTCTTGCAAGCACAACAATGACACAAACAAGCAAACAAACTTGTTTTTCATTTTTCTTAATGTTTTGACGAACCAAAATCATAAGGTTGACAATCTTCTCATTTTTGGTAATGTTCAAAAGTTAAGAAAATTGGTTAGTTTCAATAATAATAATATTATATTACTTCTCCCACTTTTTGGGCATAAGCAAAAGGGTGAGGCAAGCTCCCCCTAAATAGATGCATAGAGGAAAAATGTTTTTTGTGTTTTGGTTTTGTGATTTTTGTTTGGTTTTATTTTATTTGTAATAGATAAAATGAAAATTCTCACATGATAGGATAAGGTCCAATCCTCATATTCTTTCATAGAGATGCTAATTTATGTTCATCTAAGGATTTGGTCAAGGCATCAACTAGTTGACTTTTGATTCCAAAGAATTCTAGTCTAACATGACCACACTATGTATGGTCCTATATGAAATGATGATGAATCTTAATATGTTTGGTATGAGAGTGTTGAATTGGATTTTTGTTCATGTTGATGGCACTCTTATTATCAAAGTAGATAAAATTTGAGTCTACATTTACTCCAAGATCTTTGAGAGTCTCTCTCATCCAAAGTAATTAAGCACAACAACTATCAACAAAGATGTATTCAACTTCTATGGTTGAAAGCAATGTAGAGGTTTACTTCTTGGTTGTTCAAGAAAGGATACTTCTTCCCAAAAAGAAAAAATTACCACTCATGCTATGGCAATCATCAGAACATCTTACCCAATCTACAACACAATAATTGGCAAGATCAAGGAAGGAATCCTTTGGATACCAAAGGCCCCAATTAGTAGGACCTTTTAAGTACTAAAAAATTCATTTAACAGCCTAGTAGCAAGAATTTTTAGGAGCTAACTAATTTCTAGCACACAATCCTACATGTAAAGCTATATCTAATGAACTTGCAATTAGATAAAGAAGACTACCAATTATACCTCTATAAAGCTTGGGATCAACTGGCTTACCTTGGTCATCTTTAACAAGTTTAGAATTTGCAACCATTGGAGTACCTTTAACTTTAACATCAACCAATCCATATTTTAGCAAAAGATCTTTTAGATACTTGGTTTGACATAAGAAGGTTCCATTAGTTGTCTGATAGATTTGAAATCCAAGAAAATTCTTGAGTTCACCATCATACTCATTTCAAATTTGGACTGCATGAGATCAAACATTTTCCTGCAAAGGATTTCATTAGTAGCACCAAAAATAATATCATCAACATAGATTCGAACAATTAGAAGGTCTTTTCATTCACTTTTAATAAATAATGTAATGTCAGCCTTACCTCTTGCAAATACATTAGATTTGAGATATTGGGAAAGTTTTTCATACCAAGCTCTTGAAGCTTGTTTAAGATCATACAAAGCCTTCTTGAGTTTGTAGACATGATCAGTCTTAATGGAATCAACAAACCCTTCAGGTTGCTCAATATAAACTTCTTCTTATATGGTTTCATTTAGGAATGCACTTTTGACATCCATTTGATAAAGCTTAATGTTTTGATACTTGCATAAGAAAGAAGAAGTCTAATAGATTCTAGCTTAGCAACAGGAGCAAAAATTTTATCAAACTCTATTCCTTTTTTTGTTGTTTTATCCTTTAATAACTAATCTAGCATTGTTCTTTATGATGTTTTCATTTTCATTAGTATTTATTCTAAAGACCCATTTAGTCCCAATAATAGGTTTATTAATAGGTCTAGGTGTTAATTCCCATACATTTCTAGCAAATTAACTAAGTTCATCTTGCATAGCTAAAATCCATCCTTCTCTTTTAGCTTCCTTAAAAGTTTTAAGTTTAAGTTAAGAAAGATATGCGGAAAAAGCATATATCTCTTTAAGTTGGCTTCTAGTGTGAGCACCATCTTGAAATTCTTCAATTACATCATTAATAAAGTGAATTTTAGTAAGTCTAGGCATTTTTGGTGGAGCAAAAGATATTTCTTAATCATCATCATTTTCTTCCTCTTCATGTTCACTACTAGATTTTGAATTCTTCTCATCTTATGCTAAAGTTGGGTTGGATAATTTTTGAATGGGAATGATTTCATCATTAGGTTGAGAACAAGTAATGTCATAGTCATCTATTTTGACATTTATGATTTCCTCTATCATATTTGTTCTTTTGTTAAACACTTTGTATGCCCTACTAACTAGAGAATAACCTAAGAAAATTCCTTTATTAATTTTTGAATCAATCTTTCTTAAGGTATATTTATCATTTAGGATATAGCATTTTAAACCAAAAACATGAAAGTAATCTACTAAGGGCTTTCTACTAGTCCATAATTCATAAGAGGTTTTGGAAGTGAATCTTCTTACTAGAACTCTATTGGACACATAACAGGTAGTGTTAATAGCTTTATCCTAGAAGTGGTGAGAAAGAATCATTTAATATCATTCTCCCCATCTTGTTTAAGATTTTGTTCTTTTGTTCATGTACACCATTTTGTTGAGGAGTTTCAATAGAGAATTGATGTAGAATATCATTCATTTGACAAAACTATTCAAATTTTGCATTTTTAAACTTACCTCCATTGTCACTTCTAATAACCTTAATACCATATTCATTTTCTTTCTGGATATGATTGCTAATTCTCAAAAAATATCAAACACTTCATCTTTGTGATATAAAAAGGAAACCCAAGTAAAGTAAGAATAATCATCAATTATAGTTAGAAAATAGCTTTTCTTTCCTAGGATAAGAGTTTGAATTAGACCAACTACACCTATATGAAGTAATTATAAGGGACAAGTAGTAGAAATACAAATTTTCTTACCAAATCTTGACCTTGTTTGTTTTCCCTTTTAATAGGCTTCACATGTATTTAGGTTGAAATCTTTAAGCTTAGGGAGACCACACATCATTTCTTTTATCATGAAGGTCTGGAGAATTTCCTTGTTGATGTGGCCCAATTTCTTATGCCAAAGATGTGTATCATCTATACAACTTACTAAACACTTGGATTTAAGGTTAGAAGAGTTTCCAAATATAGTAGTGTATATATTTCCTTTTCTAGATTCTTCAATCACAATATTTTCTAGTAGATAAATCTTGTATTCTATAACTTTCTTTTGAAAAGGTGGCATTAAAATTAGAATTTAAAAGTTGACTCATGCTAAGTAAATCAGGTTTTAATCCTTCAATGAAAAACACTTTGTTCATAGTTGGTAATCCCTTACCTTTTTCCCCTATGGTACCAATACCTATTATGGGTTTTTTCATGTCATCTTCAAATGTGACTGTATCACAATATTGTTCAATGAAGTGGGTGAATTAGGATTTGTTCCATATTGTGTGCCTTCAACACCCACTATTAATATACCATGTGCTAGCATTATCATTGGAGAAGCTAATTTGTATCATCAAATTATTTTTAACCTTTCCTTCTTTCTCTTTCCAACCCTACATGGTTTTCTTTCTAGGCTAGTTTTGCAAAAAAAAAGAGTGGTGATGCATTCTATGATAACAATAAGCTTGAACATGACTGCATTTCTCACAAAAGAAACATTTCATGTTATTTGATCTAGATGATTTTCTAAACCTGGATAAGTGTTTCTTTTGATTCTTGGGTTTCTCCAATGAACACTTCTTCTACTCAACCATTCTTCTCAGTTTTTCAATCTTAGCCCTAAGATCTGAGTTTTCCTTCTTAAGCTAAGAGCATTCATCATGAAGAATTTTGATTTTTATTTTCTTAGCATGTAAAGCATCTTTTATTTCAATGCACAAACTTTGGAAAGAAAGAATGCTATGGAAAAATGTTTCATACCTATCTTCAAACAAAGCATTATTTTGATAATTATAAGAATTGTTAACTTTACAAGCAAAGTCTTCTTTCTTTATAAATGTAAGGAAATAATATACTTACCTTGAAAAAATAGGTGATAAATGAATTGAATGCAGTAGTTGATAATGTCCATTAGGCTCCATTTGATGCTAAGTGTCCCTTCTATGTTCACTCTTGGAGAGAGCAAGAGTACCAAGCTCTAATACCACTTGTGGATCATTGAACTTAGAGGAGGGGGGAGATGAATAAGTTCTTCAAATTGAATATTTATGAAACATGGTGCACACAAGAATTTATGTGGTTCCCAAACTTGGGTACTCCACACTCAAAGGGTAGATCACAAGCACACCTTTGGACTTTGTTGCTCTAAAAATGTGGTTGAAGGGTCCACATCTTATATAGTCATCAAGCCCTGCTCCAAAGTGTTATACCACAACACTAATCACTCAACCTTATAAGGTTCCATCAAGCTTGGAAATGTGGTTTCAAGGCTTCCACAACCTTACAATCTTTAATTCTGCACTAGAGTGTTGTACCATAGCATCAACAACTCAATCTTGCAGGATCTTGACAAGCTTAAGGAACTCAACCCAGTAGGGCAACAAGAACAAGAATTACAAGGAATAATTGCAATTCAATTTTCTGACCCTTGCATAGCTAGGTATAACACACTTTACAAAACCAATATGATTATACAATGAGGAGAAATATAGAATTCAATTATTACAAATGATTGTACAATGAATACAACAATACTTGCACATTTTTCATTGCACATCAAGTCTTCTTATAGCTATTGTGTGAATAAATCTTTCTAGAAACTCATGAAATGGCTATCTAATGGTCACTAATGATCATGAAAGATTTCTTTCTCATGTTTGAGATATATCTCTAAATTTTCCTTCAAATATGAGAAAATGTCTTTATTCCTAAAAGACATCTTTTTGAAGTCTTCATCCTGGAAGATGTCTTTGCTCAATGGAAGATGTATTTTTGTATTTGGTTTGCATGTTGTAAAGACATATTTGGCTAGGAAAAGATGTTTTACTATTTCTAAATACACATTTTTGAATTTTCTTTAAGTTCATCCCAAATCTGCCAACCAAATCTGCCAAGATGTCTGGTGCTTCCTAGAGACATCTTTCTTTATCTTCCTTTGCATGATGAATCCTTTGTTTCTTATCCATAGCCTTGTTGAATCCAAGTTCTTGTCCTACAAGCACAATAATTACATAGACAAGTAAACAAACTTGTTTTCTATTTTTCTTAATGTTTTGACATACCAAAATCATAAGGTCCACACTCCCATGTCCTCTCATGGGTTTTGAGCCTACATAGTTGGACAAAGATGTTTTATCCAAGGCTTGGAGAGTTGTTTTGAATCCTAGCACACCCATGACCCATTCCTACTCACAACCAAGAATTCTGCAAACCTCTTTAGATAACCTACAAAAAATGCATGGTGCATGTGGATTGTCATAGAGGGGTCCTTGTGGAGTTTGAGGATTTTCTCTCTAAGGGCCATAACCAAGAAAGTAACCTAGTTAAAATGAGTTCTCTCCATCAAGACCTTCTTTAAGGTCCATCCATATGAAATATTGTTTACCTTATTTTGCAATAATAGTTTAGGAAAGGCTCAAGACCTAAACAAGGAATAGAACTCTCTTGAGTCAAGGTTCATGAATCTATTAAAAACAAGTATGGAGTGGTCCTTTCTAGCATCAAACCACTTCTCAAATTCTGCATGATGGTTGATCTCCTTTATAGGTTTGGTGGTGACCATTATCCCATTAGTGAAAACATCAAACAAGTCATAAAAGATGTTCTCACTGATGACAATGATAATCGGTATGCCTCGCACTATGGTGTAGAACACATTGGCTCCTACATTAAAGGAGTTGATGATGTTCAACATCTTTGTAGTAGTGATTATAGGGCTAGGTGCCATAAATACATCAAGCAAACAAAAAAGGATGATGTTCTTTTGGATGTTCTCAGAAGTGTGCCACCTCAACCACTTCTATGCTGGCCCTACTTTGTCAAACTTTAGAATGAGGGTATTCAAGAATACCGGTGAGGAAAAAAGTGACATCTAATAAATGTTTAGCATTATTACAACTATGTTTAGATCATAGAATACTTAAAATACAAATAGCCATAAAACCTTAGGTATAACATAGAACACCATCCTTTCTCTCATCGTTCTACTTCTTTTTCAACAAAGCTTGTGCGGGGCTTCCAGCAATGATGTCTATATATTTGATAGCCTTGGGGATCACCCACCAGCTATATGCTATTTTGGCAACCACACACTCCTTGTAAATAGGGTCAAATCAGGTATGGTATTCATCAAAATCCTCCCTTAGCTATTCGAAAATGACATGTCTAATCTTGGGATCTTTGGTGAATTCATTTAACACGGTGTGGGCTATCTCCAACATTTAATCATTCTTGATCAAGCCTTAATTATTAACCTTGTATCTATGAGATGTGTGTAAATTTGACAAGTTAGGCTAGATGATCCAAATTAAATAAAGTTAAAACATTAAAGCTTATAATAGTCATGCTTACCCCTATAACTGGTACATGGTTCCTTAAATCCATCTACAAGTGTGAAAATAAATTCTTATACAACTAGGAAGGATCCTTCCTTATCACTATAGCCTATGGCAATAGAGAATTCAATATTGCAAGCATAGATGGAAATGAATTGGCCAATCCAATCAACCATTCCCATCTAAAGCCTTATTACATGTGATCTACATGTAGCTATCAGCAACGATGACATCAACAATCATTAACAAGTGAGCTTGCTTTACTATGGTTTTTTGAGGCCTTAAATTAGCAATATGGCCTACCAAGGCCTTAAACTAGTGCCATGGTTGGCTATGATCTTAAATTAACACCCCAGCCTACTTGGGCCTTAAACTAGTACCATGGTCCATCATGGTGTTAAATTAGCAACATTGGTAACCTAGGTAGCTTGGTTTTGTCATTCTATGTGGTCTACATGAATTGTAATGTTATAACATATTCTATTTGCTTTATTTTTATGTTCTCTTAGAGTTATGTTTATAGGATGAAGCTTGAAGCAATTGCAAGGATGCAACTCATTATAGTAGCAAGTCACCATGTGAGCTCGATGTGCATGATTTGGTGAGTTTTTCCTACTTTGCCAAGAGTGTTTGTACCATTTCCCTCCATATAGCATCACTTCTTAAGCCAAAACCTGTAACTTGATTATGATCTTTCATACCTTGGAAAAAAATGTTAACCTATGGTTGCCACTCATGCAGTATAGCCAGATGATATTTCTTCATTGCGCTTCATCCACAAGTCCACTTGAATGTAATACAAATCATTTAGTAGACTAATTAAGTCCATCAAACAAAACTAGTTTGATGGAAAAAAACAACTCCATTGAGTGTAACACAACACATTCAAATGGAAAACCATATCAAACCAACCCTGACAATGAAAACCAATGAAGGCTTCACCCCACAAAAAAGAGGGGGAAAAGCAAATTACCAAGAGGAAAAATGACCAATGAAGCCTCAAAGCCCAATGGCCAAAGAAATCTTGGAGTCAAGTGATTTGATCAAGTACATTTGCTAAGTAACCAACACTTCAAAACATGTCAGTACCATGCTATAGCCATGATGGCAATGCTTGGAATGCATTGTTAGCCCTCATAACCATTTCACTACAACTCTATCACCACCATTTCATCATAGCCTTATCCCATCATCACAACCACTCTTTGGTATGATACGACATGACTGGATCAAGATCAAATAGGGAATGTTGGTGATGGGCCTATAGTGATGTTTGTATTCTTTGTCGATGCCTCCTGAGTTAATCCTTCAGACATCAACAAAGAGGATCCAATGAAACGCCACCAAATTTTTCATTTTATAGCCTTTATAACTCCATCCCATGAAACCTAAGGCAAAACTTCATTGTAAATATAAAGGTTGTAACCCATGAGGGTTAATCTCACATGTTTCATACTTTTGGGGCTAAAAAATACCTCATAAGTGATCAAAGCCTCATTCCCCAAGTGAAAAGAGTCATCTAGTATTTATATTTGGGCTTGGGGGGTATTAAAAATTCCTTTTGGGATGCCAAAAATGACATTTTGATGGGTTNAAGAGGAGGTAAATCTCACCTGCCCCTAGCATGGAGGGGTGCGGGTCACCTACTCCTAGTGTAGAGGCATTAAAACCAATGTGAAGGGATGCAAGGGGATGTATATTACCAACCCCCAGTGTAGAAGGGGGGTAATACTTAGCATTGAAGGGTTTTACTTTCACCCCCTAAACATTGACCTTTCATCCTCCCAATGTTGACAACTCCTTCCTAACATGGAAGCAACATGACCAAGATTTTAACATCACATTAACTCTAATAAGAATCCTACAATGCCTGCATGGAAGGTTGAAGACCTAGCATGAAAGGAGCAAAACTAGCATGGAAGGTGCACCTTTGTTACTATTTTTGATAAACGGAATGGCCATGAGGGTATGAAACGTTTCATATATGGTAACACCCCCTATATTTTTGGCATTAACCCTCCTTGATTGGCAGAAATTTGCATTCCAATTTGTTAGCCATTTGCAGCAAATTTTCATCCCATTTCATGGTAAAAAGCCTATAAAAACCAAATGCCCACGCCATTTCAAGGTTCTAGACTTTGGCATTTTTTACCATATATCATTTTGGGCATTTAAGAGCTCTTTCTACCTAGTAAAAGCATGGCTTCTTAGAGCCTTCTAGCATAGAACCATTGTAGCCTTGCTACCCTTGTTATCCCCCTTCGAATTTGTGAGCCTTGGGTGTTAATGTTACCCAACCCCCCCCCCCCCCCCCCCCCCCCCCCCCCCCCCCCCCCCCCNGAAGCATTTTGGCAATCCCAATCCTTTATATTTCTCAATTGCAATAGTGACCAACATTACAAATTTTGAGTAGTAGTAGAGAAGATTTGATAATATTGAGAGTGGCTGAGCATCCAAGTCATGAAGTGGATTCTATCAGCTTCAACAGAGTTGGAATCCCCACCAAAGTGAACCCCTTTTTGCTCTCCTACAGGCACTTTTGTACACATCTCTGAACTCATTATTTATTAATTCAATAAAGTTTATAGTTTCATTTAGTGTACAATTTGTATTCGTTTGAGTTTTCATATATACAATATTTACATTTTTTACAACCTTGTTTTGCACCTCCATAAGTCCTTGGGTGATCTATTGAGCTATTTAGGGCACATTGAATCCCATTTTCCTTTGGAGGCCTAGGGATTTGAGGTTGAGACTATTCAAAATTGAGAATCATTGGCTTTCTAGCAGCCAATATTTTTAGTTGCTACATAAACTAAGTAGACAACAAAAGATAATTTTCTTATTTTAATTTTTTTGGATTTTTTAATTAAAGTAGAAAGAAAAGAAAAAATCAAAACTAAGGACAAGATAACAAAGAAATGAAAGTTGGTTGAGGAAAACCATAATGGTTTTCCTCCTTCTAGTGCTAAAGAGGGTGTTGATGTGAAAATTTAGGCTATGAAGGCACACTAACATACAATGCACCTAAAGTTCTTAGTTTGACAAGGCTATTGCCTAGGGCACCTTGCTTATGGGCACAATTACCCTAGGAACACTCTCGGTGGAAGAGGAACGTGATTAATAATTTAAATAAAATTACTAAATTTGAAAATATTAATTATTTTCAAACAAAAATATTGAAGATGAAATAATTTAGAAAGATCATAATATTTAAAAGAAAATAACATGAAGTAGAGAAAAGAGAAAACTTAGTAGATTCATTCATGTTTGCAAGTAGCCATGGTGGTAGTACATAACAGCTAAAACAAGTGGTATCAATAACTTACAAACAACAACACCATCCAATTATGACTAATAGTAGCAATAGCAAGAAACATCCAAGTAGCAAATCACTAGGTAGTGAGTTGCATATAGCAATAGGAACACTAATATGGAAAGGAAAAAGTGATATGGGATTGGGAGATAGTGTTCTCATGCACACATGGCACCCATGCTACACTTCCAAAGAAAAAATAAGGAGAAGGAAAAGAACGTAAGGGCTATAAATGCCCATACACATAGATGAAGAGGATTATAAGGAAAAGAAGAGAAAGCAAAGTCTCTTGGCTTCTCTCTTTTCCTTTCCATATCCTTTTTCTTCTTTCCTTCTTCCTTCTCTTCTTCTATTCCATCTCATCATCTCTTGATCCCATATCCCTTTTTCCTTTTCATTTTAGTATTACTGTTGCTACATGCAACTCACTACCTAGTGATTTGTTGGTTGGATGTTTCTTGTTATTGTTGCTATTAGTCATTATTGGATAATGTTGTTCTTTGCAAGCTATTGATACCACTTGTTATAGCTACTATGTACTACCACCATGGCTACTTGCAGCCATTAATGAATCTACTAAGTTCTCTCTTTTCTCTACTTCATGTTATTTTCTTTTAAATATTATGATCTTTCTAAATTATTTCATCTTCAATATTTTTTTTTGAAAATAATTTAATATTTTCAAATTTAATATTTTTATTTAAATTATCAATCACATTTACTCTACTACCTGAAGACTATTCCTAGGCTAGTTGTGCCCATAAGCAAGATGCCCTAGGTAATATACTTGTTAAACTAAAAATTTTAGGGGTGTTGTGCATTAGTGTGCCTTCACGACCCAAATTTTCACATCAACACCCTTTTTGGCACTAGAAGGAGGGTCATCATTATGGTTTCCCTTAACCAAATTTCATTTCTCTATGATCTTATTCTAGTTTTAATTTCCTTTCTTTTCTTTCTTTTCTACTCTAATCAAAAAATCCAAAAAAATTTAAATATTTATCTTTTGTTGTCTACCTAGTTTATGGTTGGACCTAGTGAAACTCTGAGGCCTTGAACTAGGAAAATAATAAGACAAAACTTCCTAGCCAACAATTTCCAAGTCATATTCTTACAAAACCTAGATCTAAGTCCTCACATTCTTCAAACATGGCAAACCTTGCTACCCTAACTTTGGTCAACAATCCCTTCAACTTTCAAAACTTTAACCCAATTCCAAAACCTCTTCAACACACTTCCCTTTCTTTCAATCCCTCTTTCAATGATGCTCATCAACATCTTTAAAATTTTGAGATGCTACTAGGCATCAACAACATAGTTCAACATAATGTGGCTTATAGGTCTTTTATCACTACCTTCCCAGGTATGACAACTCAATGGTTTCTAACCCTTACCAACTCATCAATCTCAACTTTGAATGACTTTAAATCATGTTTCCTCTCCCAATTTGACAAGTTCACTAGCCCTATTATAGCTTTTAGTAACTTGACTAGTCTCTGAAAACTTAGTGAAGAAACAATTAGAAACTACAATTTATGATTCCTCTAGTAATTGTCATATGTTCCTAGTGAGATGCAACCACAACAAGAAAGAATTTTAAACTTTTTCCTCTTAACCATAGATCCCTTCTTCACATATGCAATCAAATTTGATCCTAATATCACCAACTTGCAAGGATCCATGTCCAAAGTAGTCAAACTTGAACAAATCACTCTTACAAACTTATTATAATCCTAATTTGGAACTCTTGGCTTAGGTTCCAAAATCCCAAAGAGTCTCAAATCCTTTTCAAACTTATCCTCCAATCCCCAATTCTCTACCAAATATTCAAAGTCCAAATGCTTCTTCTTCTTTATTTCCTCAAAACCTTGGCTTAAATGATGATCAATCGAAGGCCTTAATTCAATCTATTATCAATTCTTCCTCCATACCCTCTATCCCTAAGCCTAAGACTACACAAACCTTTAACTTACCTAAAGTTGAGGGTCAAACCCCAATGAATCAAGTCTTAACCATCCTACAAAAGCTTTCTAATGAAGTTATTGAACTAAAATGCAACAATGTTAAGACATGAAATCAACATAATAAGGCAAATGAAAACCTAGGAGAAGCAGCTCTTAGCAAATATTGTAGGTTACATAACACCAAACAACATTCTAAGATTTATTTCCCTTAATTCCAAGCCTTATATGGGGATATCACATAAGAATTACAAAACAACTAAAAGGAAAAAGCCCCACTCATGGTTCTAGAAATCCCTAGTGGAATTGAAAATGAACCAGTAACATCCTTTAAGAAAGTCATGCTCAATGGACCTACCCCTACACATGCACAATTTAGAAAGATGAATAACATCATGAATAACTCTAGTAATACAAAATGAAACACATACATCCCTCCTAGCAAATGGAATCACAATAATACATCTAAACAACAAACACAAGCTAGAACATCATTACAAATCCATAATCCCTCCAACCAAAACCAACTTGAGCTCAAGAGTGAAATGAAGACTTATGATCTTATAGAATATTTAAAAATGGTTAAGCCCAACATATCCATGTATAAAATTTTATAATTTAAGGAAGAAAAAGAAGCTATACATGAATTGGTTAATGAATCTAGAGACAAAGGTAACACCCCTATAAATGAAAAACAAGTTCATTTTGTTGATGGTAATGAAATCCTTGACACATCCATTTCACCAAGAATCCAATAAGGGTCAACCTCCTTTCCTAAATACTTTAGTTATACTAGGAAATAATGTTCATAATTGTCTAATGGACTCAAGAGCTATTGTAAATGTAATGCCTCTTTAGGTATGTAAAACTTTAGGAGCACAAATGATTCACCAAATCCAAAGTGTTATCCAACTTAACAAATACAACGTCCATGTATTAGAATCACTTAAGATATCCAAATTAACCTAAATCAATAGCCTAATTTTTCATGTCACATAGACATCTTAGTAATCAATATGAAACCTATTTATGGCATGTTGGTTTCCCATACCTTTGGTTCCCAATTTGGAGGGTTCTTCAAATCTAATTTCCCAAAACTCCTTCTTCCAATCAAAGGAGGATCTAAACATGTGATAATTCCAAGGAAACCTTTTCATCATCATGTCATCCAAAGTTTGGACAAATATCATGTTACATCAATAGTGAAAAATGAAGATTTTGTGGGAATCATTGATCTTAACTTTGATGAATACAAGCTAGATGAAAATTTAGATGCAATGAATGACTCCTTATCTAACAAAAACCCTCATATTCATACTCATGTCACATCCTATTAGAAAACTTATAGGGAACTTCTAGAACTTCATATTAACATACTACCTTTCCACCAACATGATAGAAAGACTTTCCTATTTGGTGATCCCCCACTAATTGATACGAACTAGGATATTAGTGAAATGCTTACTATCCAATCCTTAGATAATAATCCAATTTATGATAATGATAATGCTTATATCAATCAAAGGGCTTACTTTTTGGATTTTAATAACTTGAGCACATGGATACTTAGGATTGATGAAGCCTCATCAAAATGAGGATGTGGTGCTGGGATTATGTTAATTTCACTTAGGAAAGCTCCAAATCTTAAAGCCATTCATTTTTGAAAACCCATGACAAACAACATGGCTGAATATGAAGCTTTAATCCATGGACTAAAGTACATTACTAACTTTGATATTTCAAAGTTAAAGATTTACAACGATTCACAACTTATTATTAATAAAATTAACAACATTTATGAAGATAAGGATCCTTTAATGAGATCACACAAGACATATGTGCTAGAATTATTCAAGGAATTTGATCTTATCATGTTAGAGTATGTCTATAGAGATGAAAACCACATTCCTGATGCTTTATCACAAGATGCTTGTGTTCTTGTTCTTCCATTTTCTTATGGAGCTTGGGATTCTGAAATCATCATGGAAAAGGTTGATTGGTACTCCATCCCTAATAATGTGCTTTATGTCCTTTGTCATGTAGTTATCTCAAAATATCTCTTACTTGATTTTGGTCTAAATATTTAAGATATATTCCTTGGAAAATTTCCCTAATTCTTCTAAGTATAGAAGGTGCCTTTGATTGTTGTTGAATATTTATTTAGGATGATCTTGTTTGATTGTTTAATTTGGCTAGACTAGGATTTCTCTTATTTGGAGAAGTATATGTATTATTTCTATCTTTTATTGAGTGGTATTCGCAATATTGCTAAATCTACCATAATGTGTATTATGTCAATTTGGATCATTCACCATGACTTATTCACATGAGGCAACTTCTTCATTGTTCTTTCCATGAGGAATGATAGAGATCATAATTGGGGTCTTATCATTTTCTGGTTTTTGGAATTCTCACCATATGGAACTAAAACTTATGGGCATGTTTTCTATTGTAGTTAGCTTACATTATAAAGGTGATAATAATTATTAGGAATCAAACCATTAGTTTTTTGTTCTATTGAATGTATTTTATTATTATTAAATTTTAAATATACTACTTAAATAGATAATTTTTAAAGGGTATTTAATATTTTATTCATTTGGATTTGTTGATTTTCCACTTCATTTTTTGATCCATTTGGATTTATGATTAATTGAATTAGAGCTTTCTATTGTATCCACTTTGGGTTTTTCTACATAAGTTAGAGATGTGGATATATTCTATAGATTTTTAGCACTTAAAGCCATTTTCAACAGTCTAGATTCAAGGTCTACATCATATGCAATGTGGTTTTTGAATTTCTATTTTCAACTTACCAGAAATGATGTTTTGCATAATATAGAATGTTGTTTCGACTCTTCTTTCAATTTTGATGTCTAATGTCATCTTCAGTGTCAATTTTGATTCTAGCTTTTGATGTTTTATGTCAAATCACGTTTTGACATCCAGTGTTAGATTGACTTTTGATGTTTGACATCAAGTCTATAGTAGCTTTTTGACATCTTACATCCTACTTTTGATCTCCAACATCAACTTTTACTTTTCCATGTTATTTCCCCTATTCATAACCTTCTAAAAGCTTTTGGAAGATTATGTGGGTCCCATTACATTTTTTCTACATCATCTACAAAATTTTTTTAGCTTATAAATACGAGAATACCCATAAACATAAAGGAGTTGGCTTTTACTTAGCTAGATTAGGCTGTTTTGACACCTTTGATTAGCATTCTACTTACTCTAAGAGATCTGCTTAGTGTTTGTAACCATTTCTTTTTCTTATTGTAGTTAACATTTTTGTGATTGGTGATTTGGAATATCTTTTCCAAAGATACTACATCTCTATAGAATAACTATGCTTCTTTTCTTCCTTTCCTTTACTAAGACATTGTATCTCCTTCATGTTATCCTTCTAACACATGGAGAAATTATATAGAGTCAGGTCAATATGCTAATATAATCCTTTCTTGTGCTTTATCAACTATTGGATTTGCTATTTTTCTACTAAATTTGCATCAAGTGTACACATTGGAGCAATAATAGGATAATACAACTCCTCTTCAATCACCCCTAATCCCTAGTACATTCACTTGAAACACCTTTTCTATAGGTTATCTTTCTTTGTAATTAGATTTATCCTTTATTGGATAAATCTAAATCTTGTACAAATTTATCTTCTATTTTTCTACATTTTTCCTTGTTACAATGAATTAGGTTTTATTCTCTTGCAAAACACATGCTACATCTTGTTTTATAGATCTACTTATGATGTCTATGTCTTTTTCTATCTAGGTATTTCATGCACTCACTTTTACTTTTAATTTTCTAAATCATTGGCTTGGATTATCATATTTTTCCTTTGATCCCCAATTATCCTTTTTATTTATGGGATATTATCTAAATGTTTAATTTTCCTAGACTATCAGGTGGCCATGAATTACCTACTCAATTTTGTATTAGGTTGTATAGAATTCAGTTGATTATGATGATTCCTGCCAGAACATCATTCTAGTGCTAGAAAAAGACTTTCTATAGAACTAAACATTGTATTTAGGATTTTCTCTTTGTTCCAATTTTTTGCAATTTTGTCATTTCTACATTTTTCTCTACTATTTCATTCTCAGTATTGTTGATATGCAATGTCAATACATTGATGTCACATCATTTCTACCTACAACTCTAACATCATTTCCAGGCTCCTTTTTCTACCATCTAATCCTTACTAATGTGTTGCATCAAATGATGTAGAAACATCTCTTCCAATTTCCTTGTGTTTTTTCTACAAGTTTTTCTTATAGGTTTCACACTTGGAGAAGACTTGGATGAGTGTGTCCTATTTTTGTATGTTTTCTTATGTTAATTTTTCATGATGATTTGGAGGTGTTTTTGGATTATGATGACTTTAGGGAATTCTAGAACTTATGCCACTTGGTTGAAGGCATTCAAAGGTTCTAGGCATCAAAATAAGCATGTTTATTTTTAGCATCTATAGGATAGACATCTACCTAGAAATGTAGATGTCTCAATGTAAATGTCTACCCAGAATTATAGATGTCTATGAATCAAATAAACATCTACCAAAAAATAGTAGACATCTCACTTGAAAGTAGGGCTTTCACAATAGAAGTCCCAGCAAAGTTGAAGATGTCTAAGTTAGAGAGGGAAAAAGCTCCAATGTGCATTTCAATTGGAAAACATCCAAAATACTTTAGATCCTTGTGGGAAATATCTTGAAACACAAATAGAAAGCTTCATAGGATTTTTGAATCTCTATAATTATGTATGTATTCATCCATGAGAGAGGGAAATGAGAGAGCTAGTATGCATGAAAGTGAGAAAAAAAAAAGCTTTCAAGAGTGGATAGCTAAGCAAGAGAGATTGGTCAAGCACATTGGGTCAGTGCAATTGGTGATTACAGCTCAAAGATCAACTTGTGGTATGTTGGTCTATGTGATCTATTTTCTTGTATCTCACTTGTGAGTTGAGATCTTAGTCCTAGGTTATGGGAGAGATTTCTATTGGTTGTGTCTTGCATTGAGAACAACCATTGTATGATTATAGAGCCTCATACTCTACAATATTGGTTAAGTGTGATAGGTTTTGGATGCTTGTGGGTTTTATGAACCCTATTGTAATCTTCAAATAAATTAATTAAAGACAAGTAGTTTTCTTATTTTCTAGTAATAATTTTATCTTTGCATAATATCTAGATTTATCATTGAAGTAATTTAATCATTGGAGTGAACTTTCTCCAATGTTATTGGTATTGAAGCTTAGTTTTATTATTGTTTGAATTTTGGTTAAGGATTTTGTTAATTTTAGATGACACCCAAGAAGAAACATGTGCAAGCTTTGAATCAAGACATGGAAAACATGAAGTTTGCCTTCCATATGATGATTACTTGATTGGATGAAATCAACATGAATGTGGATAAACAATTTGGTCCTAGCCATATCCAGACACATAGAGGTGAATAGCATGTATGTTTAGAGGAAGAAGTTTCAAAACCAAGTGGAGATGGAGTGGATGAAGAGGAAGGTTAATCCAACTATGGGAGTGGAGGAAATAATCAACCAAGGATTTCAATAAGATGAAATCCTATTACTTAAATAAGGACTCCAAGGGCTTTAGAAACATTCAATTCTTCTTCAAGAAAGCTTGATGATGAAGATGAGGCAAGGCTTGCAAGAGCATTTAGAAACACTTAAAGAATTTCATACATAGAGTTGAATACTTTCATTAATGTAGATGGCACCAATGCCTTTGAAGGTTGGATGAAAGCACTTGAGAATCATTTTCAGTTGGAAGAGGTACCAAAGAACTTGAGGGTATCTATTGTTGAATCTAGATTAAAAGATATGACTTCTACTTGGTGGGAAAAGGAACCCTTGGGTTATAAAAGATGAAATAGTCAACCTATAAGAGATTGGGATCTAATGAATATAGGTTAAAAATAAAATTTAAATAGTCTCATCAAAGATAAGAAATCATTATGAAGTTGAAATTCCTAAGGCAAGGTGACAATGATTTCAAAGAATTTTACATCAAATTTTATGATATATGCCATCAAGATAAGATAAACTGGGAAAAGTATGAACAAGCTTCAATCATTTTAGGATGTCTTAAAAAGGCATACCAGTAAGAGTTGTCCTTTTATAATCCACAAACTCTTGATGAGACTTATGATCTGACACTCAAAGCTGAGAAGAAATTAGGTGGATTTGAAAATAGAAGCAAACAAACTTTTGAGGGGAAGAAGGGATCTAGATCTAAGAAGGAATCTAAGTACAAATCTAAAGTCAAGGAAAAAAACCAAGACAAGAAGACTAAAAGAGATGATGAGAAGGGAAAATCCAAGAAGGACCAAGGCAAGGAAGGCAAGGGTCAAGACAATAACTCATCAAAAGTACAGTGTTTCAAATGTGAAAAATGGGGACACAAGCAATGTGAATGTTCACTTCACAAGATAGCGTATGGGAAGGATGTACAAATCATAGAGGTGAAGGAGATATCAAGCCAAGCTCTTCAAAGAGGTAATCCTAATGCTTAAAAAATAGAGAATGTTTCTAAACTAAATTCTTGTGCATTCATAGGAAATGTGAATAGAAAAGATCATCCTAATAGGAAATTGTTATTTTAGATTGAGGTGAGTTATCTACTTAGTGGGGTATGGATTCATGTTTTGATTAATGGGGGAGCCAAAACAAAGTTATTTCTTATAGGGAAGTTACTAGATTGGGTTTGTTAATTAAGCTTCATCCAATATCCTATGAGGTGCATTGGTTATCAAAAGATTTTTCCTAAGAGGTAAGCAAACAATGTATCTTGAAATTTAAAATTGGGATTTTTCATGATATTGTGAAGTATGATGTGTTTTCAATAGATTGTGTTAATGTAATTCAAGGTAGAACTTGGAATTTTAACAATGATGCTCAGTTTAATGTAGCTAAGAATATGTGGAATGTTGCTAGACCTGATGGAATCCCATGATTTGATTCCTATGATAGTTGAACAAGTGAGGTAGCAAAGCTTACTTAATATTTTCTTAATCCTTCTAGAAGAGAGGAATTATATTAAGGAACATGATGAAATCAGCTTTGACTTTGTTGTTATGACAAAAGTTGCTACTAACAATGATGATGTTTAGGTGGAACTCCCTATAGGTGTTCTAGACATGAAGGAAAAATTTCCCAAGGTGTTTATGGGGGAATTGAATGGACTACCACCAATGAGAAATGTAAAACATTAGATTGACTTCATTCCTAGTGCTAACATTCCAAATGAGAGAGCTTATCGGATGACACCAAATCAAAGGACTGAATTATAAAGGCAAGTAGTTGCAAATGGCTTTGTGAGGAAATCCATTTCACCTTGTGCAGCTCTAGTAGTGTTAGTGCTAAATAAGAACAACAATGAATGAAGGATGTGCATTGTTTCCAGGGTAGTAAACAAGATAATAGTGAGGTACAAGTTTCCTATTCCAAGGATAGATGATATCATTTATGTCCTTACAAATGCTAAAAGTTTTAGCAAAAATTTATTTCAAGAGTGGATACCATTAAACAAAATAAAGCTTGGTAATGAGTGGAAGATAACTTTCAAAATACAATATGAATTGTTTGAGTGGTTGGTGATGCCATTTGGGCTCACGAGTGCACCTACTACATTCATGTGGTTGATGCATGATGCATTGAAGGACTTGATTGGTAAGTGTTGTATTGTCTTTTTTCATGATATCTTGGTGCATAGGTCTAATGAGGAAGAGCACTTGGATCACTTGAGGATGGTGTGCCTTAAGTTAGAGGAGGCACAGTTGGTGATCAAAATGAAGAAAATTCATTTCTTCAAGAGGAAAATCACATATTTGGGGCATGTGGTTACTAAAAATCATATTCAGATGGAAGCTACCATGGTGAAGGCTATAAGGGATTGGCCAACTCCTATGAATGTTGGGAAGGTAAGATCATTCCTTAGTTTAGTAGGTTTTTATAGACAATTCATCAAAAATTTTACTGGTATTTCATAGCCTATGTTTGCTTTGTTGAAGAAAAATAAGGAATTTAGGTGGGATAATGAAGCCTAAGGGAGCTTTGACTTGTTGAAATAAAGAATTACCAATGAATTGGTGCTTGAAATTCTAGATTTTCAGAAGATTTTTCATGTGGATGTGGATGCAAGTGGACTTGCCATTGGTGGGGTACTTTCACAATAAGGTAGGCCTATTGTTTTCTTTTCTAAAGAGTTGAATGACTCAAGGAAAAAATATAGCATATATGAGAGGGAGTTGTACATTAGTTTTCAAGCAATCAAGCATTGAAGGAATTACTTGTTGCCCAAAGAATTCACCTTGATGATAAACTATGAAGCTTTAAACTCACAAAATAAGTTGAGTGCAAAGCACATGAAGTGGGTAGCATGGTTACAAGAGTTCAACTTTGTGTTGAAGCACAAGAGTGAAAAAGCTAATGTGGTGGCTAATGCATTATCTAGGGTGCCTGTGGTGAACTTTGCCATACCTCATGTGTAAGGTAGGGATGAATTTTCTTCTTTGTATGAGCATGATATTGATTTTTGGTAGGTTTGGAGGAGCCTCAAAGAGCCATTGATGAATAGGATAGACTAGTGGAGGGAGTATCATATTCAAGATGAACTGTTATTTAAGAATGGAATGGTACATGTTCCTAATTGTGATTTTAGGAAAAATATTTTGTTTGAAACTCATTGTAGTTGCATGGCAAGTCACATGGGTAGGGATAAAACATTAGGACTTGTAAGTAGGCACTATTTTTGGCCTGGTATGGTAATATAAGTTTTAAAATTTGTGAAGGAGTGCTTGACATGTCAGAAGTTCAAAGGAGGTAGAGGTATGAATGGACACTATATGCCTTTACCAATTCCAAAAGGTCCATGGAAAAGTGTGTTAACAGACTTTTTAAGTGGTATTCCAAAGACCAAAAGTTCAAATGATGCATTTTTTATTGTTGCAGACAAGTTCTTCAAGATGGCACATTTTATTTCATGCAAGAAGATGAGTGATGCTTTTGATGTTGAAAATTTTTTTTTTATCATCTTGCGAAGTTTCATTTTCCTTTGAATATTTTTAGTGATAGAGACTCCAAGTTCACAGGTCATTTTTGGAGGTCATTTTGGAAGATTTTAAGGACAAAGTTGAATGCTTCTAGTGCATATCATCGACAATCTAATGGCCAAATAGAGGTGGTGAATAAATCCTTGCTAAACATATTGAGATGTTTGTGTGATGGATAGCCAAATAGGTGGAAAAACTTATTGTGTCATTTTGAAATTTAGTATTATAATTCTTTTCATATTGCTATTGGCACAAGGCCATTTGAGGTGAACTATGGATTTTGTCCAAAGATGGTGAACACGTTGAAGAGATTTGACGGTGAAGCTCAAATTAGTGATGATTTTGTGTAACAAATGAGGCATATCCATGAATAAGTAAAATAAAATCTAGAGGAGAAGGCTAAAGAGAGAGTCCTCAAGGGAATGAAGGCAAATGGAAGCCTAATTTTGTTGTTGGTGACTTGGTTTGGGTGCACTTGATGAAGAAGCAATTGAGAAGTATTAACTTCTCTAAATTGAAAGCCAAGAAGATGTGGCCTTTCAAAATCAAGGCTAGGATCAATGATAATGATTTTGAGATTGATTTACTAAACAATGTTAGTATGTACTTTATGTTTAATGTTTTAGATCTTATGCACTATCATGGACCAACTGATGAGGAGACCATACAGGGTAGCATTGATGAGCTAAAGGGAGCTTTTGATTAGTCCAAACCTTTAAAGGATAGAAAGATAATTGTACTAAATTGGAGCTTTTAGCACTTGACAAGTCAAGAGGCATGAATATTTAATCCATTGAAAAGATCAATCCAGTAATGATGCTATATCGGTCTATGAGATCAATCCTTCACTTTTTGAAGGATGGGAGAGTTGGTGTACGAACATTTCTTCTAATTTCCTTGTACTTTTCATACAAGTTGTTTTTGTAGGTTTTACATTTGGAGAAGACATGGATGAGTGTGTCTTATTTTTGTGTCTTCATATGTTGATTTTTTATGATGATGATGATTCATGGATTTTTTGTCATTTTTGGAGGTGTTTTTGGCTCATTTTAATGACTTTAGAGGGTTCCAAGACCTATGGAGACTTTTTTGGAGGCATTTGTAGGCCTCAAAACAAGAATTCTTATTTTTGACACCTACAGTATAGACATCTACCAAAAAATGTAAACATCTCAGTGTATATGTCTATCCAAAATTATAGATATCTATAAATCAAATAGACAACTACCAAAAATAATAGACGTCTCACTCGAAAGTAAGGCTTTCATAGTAGACATCCCAGCAAAGCCAGAGACATCTAAGTTAGTGAGGGAAAAAGCTCCAATGTGGTGTTTAATTAGAAAACATCTAAAAGACTCCATATCCTTGTGGTAAACATCTAGAAAAGTAAATAGAAAGCTTCCTATGGTTTTGAATCTCTATAATTATATATGTATCCATCTATTAAAGAGGGAGGAAAGAGAGCTTGTATGCATGAAAGTGAGAGAAAAAGATTTCAAGAGTGAATAGTTGAGCAAGAGAGATTGGGTGAGCATATTGGGTGAGTGAAATTACTGATTGTAGCCCCTAGATCAACTTGTGGTGTGTTGGTATATGTGTTCTATTTTTTTGTATCTTACTTGTGAGTTGAGATCTTAGTCTTGAGTTGTGGGAGATATTTCTATTGGTTGTGTCTTGAATTGAAAATAGCCATTGTGTGGTTGTAGAGCCTCATGTTCTACAATATTGGTTGTATGATAGGTTTTAGATGTTTATGGGTTTTGTGAATCCTATTGTAATCTTCTAATAAATTAATTGAAGATAGCTAATTTTCTTATTTTCTAGCAAATAATCTTGTCTTTTCATAATATCTAGATTTAGTTCATTAAAGGGGATTTTATTATTAGAGTGAACCTACTCCATCAAAAATTTGACATCATGTCATCTCTCTTTGATTTCAAAATTTTCTTTGAAACTAAAGTCTCTCACCTTTTGTTTCATGTATAAACCAATCTTCAAGGATAAAATAACATATTAGTAATAGCCGTGTGAAGTCATAAAATTTCTACACTTACTCCTATGATCTCATCATCAAGCTTTTCTAAAATCTAGAAGCTACTAGATCTTAAAAGAAATCAAGCCTTTTCTAGTAGACTAAACTTGAAGGACTATAAGATAGCCTATGCCAAATAAGAGCTAGGCTATGTTTTGATGTCTAATATGCTTAGAATTATGGTAGAGTATAAGCGTATCAATGAGCTATAATCTTGTCTTCCTAATCCAGATCATTCCATTGAAATGAATGACAATGAATCTAAGGGATTAATACAATTCATCATGGAGCAAAAGAAGATGCAGGAGCATGTTCATCTATAAATTGAGGAAGCTAGGATGAAGAATATCCTAGAACAACCACTTGGTTTTCATATCACTCTCAAAATAAGAAGAGGAAGCATTGCCTCTTAGTCTAACATCTAATTAATAGATGAAGACAAAGAGCAATTAGTAGGGAAGCTTGACAAAAGTAATCCTCACTATCATCATATCCACAACATCAATATCTTAGTTTCTCATAGTAATTCATCTAGATCTATTCCACTCTCTATTGAATCATTTAGCCTTCCTATCATCACTACTTCACCATATCAACTATTTTCACCTAATAAGATTAGTAACACACATTTCATCTTCTAGTTCTCTATGCCATCCTTTGAAACCACCACTCATTCCATCCCTCAACCTTAGTATATCATACCTCCATTTTAGCCTTTTCATTGTTTGCTCCTTCTTCATAGTCATTTAGCAATCCTCAAGCCAATCTCATGTTTTCTTTTCCTATATATACATCCAACCCAATATCTTGGGGTATAACCACTCCTACATTAGTTGAACCCATCCCTTATGTGCATTATTCCTTAACCCCTTCACTTGCTACTATGATTTCCTCTATCATCAACTTCGCTGTGACAAAGCTAGAATTGCTTGCATTGCTCAATGCTATGATGCTACATCTTCAAATTAATAAAGACAAAACAACAAAGGTGATGAGATTGTAAGGACATTCTTCTATTTCCTTGGACAAAATCTTAAGTGATCCTATTAGCTTTGTAATTCCTTTGTTTATCTTTCTTAAGGGAGTTTTGCTGCCTACTTTCACTAAGAATAATGGAAACATTGGAGACCCCATGAATCATGTGCTTACATTCAGGAATGAATGCATGATTTTGGCATCCTACCCACATATTATGCTAATATGTTTTTCAAACTCACTTTTTGGAAGATCTTTGGAATGGTATAATTACCTAGCACATGAATCTATTACCTCTCTAGAGAAATTTCTTACAAGTATCATTGAATGTTTCAAGTTCAATTTACCTCAAAGTACTAGTGTGATCTCTTTCACTGGCATCAAACATGCTCCAAATGAATCCATCAATAAATTCATTTCTTAAAGGATAACAACATCAATAAAACTATCATATCATTTGGAGGAATTTCAGTTCCAAGACATATTTGAAGTAGCGGTTATTATCTACATTCAAAAAAGAATGTCTTAACCTAAGGCTCATTCTCTTAATGATGTTTTCTTGGTTAATAAACTCGTTAAAGAAGTAGCCATTCAATGCAATGACCAAGAGTTCATACAAGTCTATAACAAAGCTAATAAGGCTATTGAACAAGAGAATATACCACCAACTTATGCAAGTGTTTCCTCTTTCTCTAAAGGATAAAACAATGCTCCCTCAATTACTTCCTCTTTTACTTAACCATTGAGACCTCAAAGAAGTAGAAATGAGTACACCAAGATATCCATGATATATTTTCTACATCTCAACAATCTTGTTAAGGATGGACACCTTAAGAAGAAGTAGGTCTCTCATCAAGTAAGAGCATTCTTCTATCACACTCACCTGATAACTATGGATCCTTCTCAAAGGTAAGAAGGTGATCTTGATATGCCTAAGTAGTATGACTATTGGAAGAATTGCTACTATCATGCGATGGTTGGACATGGCACAAATAACTATAGGAATCTAAAAGATGCTATTCAAAAATTTATTGATAAGTACAAGATAGTGATAGAGAGCAATCCATCCACTATGCATCTAGATAACAAATAGTTAGAAGTATTTTAGAATCCCTTTGAAGTTGGAGGCATAATTTCAACTTTCAAGCTTAAGTACAAAGCTCATAAGTCTCCACATTAAGATCCTTGTGTCATCCTTGGTTTGAATATAAATAATCTAAATAGTTGTTACTACAACCTCAAAAGCCTTAAGTGATTGACTAGTTTGACTACACTACCACATCATCTAATCCAAAATTTTCATCTTCACCTTCCTATTGTATTCATGCTACACACTCTAATCAATCTAATCCTAATAAATCTACACATTCATCCACTTACCATCTTACTCCATCTCATAATGAATCTTAGAATACTTCTCCATCCACTACAACTCACATATCTCCTTTTCCTTAAACTCACGTGAAGATCCTCACTCATAGTCAATAGGTTAATGAGTCACATGTGGCTAAGAAAAAAACAAATAAGGCTATGGATGCATTGAAGTAACCTTGTAAGAAAAAAAAGAAAGTTTTCTTCCAACACTAATAAGAAACTACTTCCTCAAGTGACCTCTCATCTTCTAATATTATTTAGCCAATTATAATAGTACCTAACTTGTAATCATCTCAACCTATGGAAAATACAATCTTACAACAAATGACCATCAATGTCCATTCTAAAGACAAAATTATCCTTTTATGATCTTGTGGAAATCTCTAAAGAACATCAAGTTGCACTATATGATGTTCTTAAGAGGATTATGATTCCAAGTGACATCCTTGCTTAGATGGAATTCATATTCTCCTTTCATTGAGTTCCTCACTATGAATTGAATAGTATAAAATTCTATAGTAATAATATCAAGACATATTTGAAGATAGGAGATATCTGTTAGTTCATGCTCTACATTACTATTAAGTATCTCCAAAAGTTGTAGTTTCGCTAATACATGTTGATGAAGATGATAGATCGAACATGGTTACATGGGCTATTATTGAGCATCTCGGTCTTCATGATCAGGTAAATTTCAATGAATCCTACACTAATCTTATTTCATTTAATGCTACATGAGTAGAGGTTATAGATTCCATTCAATTACCTTTCATCGTAGGTGATGTTGTACAATCTGAATTCATCTTTATGATGATATGTGAGTGTGAGTGTCCTCATGTTAATGGTATACTAGGATGTCCTTGGATAGCTCAACATTGCATTATGTCTTCTCCTATACATTAGGAGATACACATTCCTATTCACAACCATGAGATAGTTATCTTTGTGTATAAGCAAATCCCTCATTTAGATTGAGAAGCACAATCTTATTAGCTTAGTGGCAAACAAGCTAATGTCAAGCTTGTACCTATGGGTAAGCCTAGAATTCCCTACTTCTTGAAGAACTTTGAGGTTATTGTTGATTCCATAAAATTAGGCAATGATTCATGATGACATTGAATGTACTGACTTAGGCTTTGGTGAACTAGATATATCCTTACCTAAGAAAAAGAATTCTTCTTATCCTTCTTATTTAACAACTCAAAGGTTCATTGTGACCATGATAACCTTATATCCATAAGCATCATTATTTTTTTGTTTACCACTTCTTGTTTGTTAGTAGATAGTAGACATCTACTAGTGCCTATTAGGATTTCTTGTTAGCCATTTTTTTCTATTTTCTCTCATTAGGAAATGATGTTCAGTGAACAAAATTAATTAAATCTATTAATTTAAACTCTTTTCTTAATAGCTTATTGTTAGCAAGAAATGTTAAGTTAATAAGAAGTTATTAACATTCATGCATCTCATTAATTTTAATAGTCTATATGAGAAAGATGGCTAAGTCAAAATTGATATGAATGAAACATTTTTTTAAAATTGTATAACTTATACACATCATAACTTTTTATGTGACATGTAATGTTTATGTCTAACACACTTTATGTTTATTTAACTTCTCACATCAAACACAAATAA
>MNCI01037343.1:822797-879304 GCA_015680685.1 Gnetum montanum
AACAACACCGAAAGGGACTTCCAAATTATAATGGGAAGGGCATGGCTAAGTACAATAGATGCATGCCTAGGAATTCGTGATCTTTCCTAGAAANTTTTGTTTTACAAATTTCTTTAACTTTTCTTGTTTTGGTTTACAACATCATTATACTTTTCTATTTTGTGTGTGTGTGTGTGTGTGTATCCACCCTGTAAGTTCGTCATCCAATAAGTATTCAGACTGATGGTATGAATTGTTTTCATATTGATTACTAATGTTTGGTTTTTACCTTTAAGTTACAATGTTGATACTAAGGTACATTCTTTTGATATGGCAGGCAATGAGATCACTTCATCCATCTATCCATCAAAGTCTATGGTTTCTCTTGGCTTGGAAGTGTACAGTTCCCTTTTAATAAGAACTTTAATGAATCGGTGACTAGGTACTTCTCAAACCAAGGAAGGACTCAAGGATTGCAAAGGGTGTGACTTCAAAGGAACTTGATGCTTTTGTGTTGGTCATTCACTTGGGTGCTTGGCTATTTTCTTCTTGAGTTTTCTTACCATTCCGATGTAACCCAATAATCAGAAGTTGAGACAATAAAAATAAAAAAGTCTTTACATGGTGTGGTCCCCACACATAAAAACATAAAACAAAAAAAAAACCAAAGTGAGGATTCAAAGCACACCCCTTAGATGAAATAAAATTTGGGCTGCAAGCACTGGTTATGGAACCAAAGTGTTCCCTGTAACTAAGGCCCTTCTCGCTTTCCATTGCCTCCTTGTTTCGTCGGAATGGTGGTGGCTCTTTGAAGATGCATCCTCGTCATCCAAGTGGATGGTTTAACCAAGTGCATTGATGCAAAGTCACTAGCAGTGGTTGGTTTGAGGCCAGAGTTGGAATGAGACTTGCCAAGTCACATTAATCATCAAACACACAAGGGGCTGTACACCACCTTGTCCTTGGGATTCTATTCCATCCTCTTCTTTCCATCCTTCTCTCCATTGTTCACCTCATTGCTGGTTGTATCATTAGTGTATATTTTGGTTGATGCATTGTTTTCTTTTTGGTAATTTCTTCTGGTTAAGACTTTAACTCTTGTTCCAAAGGACATTCCCAGAGCCTATGAACTCTTTGAATGTGGGTTTGTCAGGGCATTAACGGCATGAGCCTGCTTTGGGGAGGACCCACTGACATACCTATTTGGAACATTAGTTAACTTCTTTTCCTTAACATTTTACAATTAATTTTATTTTTGTTCATTTCCATCTTGACATCCCTTTTATTGATGCCATAGTTGTCCCTTTTTACCTATCTTTCTTACTCCTTTTCTTTCTCCATTCTAATGCTACCGGAGGTTCGCGATTAGTTATGGGGGTACGGGGCCTGAATTTTTGATTTTTCTCCTAAGTCCCAAATTTTTTCATTTTTCTTCTTAACCCCTATACCTTCGATAGTCATTATTTACATCTTCCCAGATCCATACCAGCCATACCACAACCTAGCCAATGAGTTTACACTGAAGTAAGGTATCAATTACATGATGATTCAATTACCTTTGCTAATATATGATTGTGTTGTGTGTGCAGATGGCAATCATACAATAACAAACTAGATCTGGAGCAAACACTTGGAATGGAGCAGTGCTGAAGCAGATATGCAAGGAGCAAGATTGATGATGCACTTACAGATGGACGATGGAAGGCATAATCTAGGCGTTGGCAGTAGGAAGACTCTTCTCTCTTCTTCTCTTCTATTCTCTCTCCTCTTTTCTCTCAACTACCAAATATGGCCTGATGTCATTGTAATAAGGTGTTCACCCTTGTTGTCATGAACACCAGTCTTGTCAAGTCTTGTAATAATGAATCGTTCACATGTCATTCCATTAGTTCCATTCCCCTCAATAATCCCATACCTACCTAATATTATTGTAAGGAACTTGAGGACGAGTTTTCATTCAGTCATGGGGGTATGATGAGACGCAAATTGCACAGGCCACGATATTGCATCCCCTGCGATATCGCGTACGCAATATCGCATCGTTTCCTGCGATATCGCTTACGCGATATCGCGGTCCACCGCCAAATCTATAAATAAGAGGCGGCACTCCCCTCATTTGTAATCCTAGGCATAAAGTAGCAAAGCTCTGGTGGATTGATCACCCCAAAGATAGAATATTTTCCATTTGCCCGCAGTAGGAGTCCCCCAAGTGAAAGGTTCTTTATTAGAGCAACTTTGTACCTGAACGCAAGTTGTGTACGGAAATAAAGACGAGCTTTGTGGATAAACCTTGCAGTGCATGGATAGGTTTAATTAATGTTATTTATTGCTTTCCTAGTAACGCGGCATGAGTANACGACCGCTTCGAGCACGTGCGTTATGTGTGGTAATCCCAATAACGATTAGCGTTTGGTAGCCACAGTTGCACAGTTCAGGGTGTGTACGGCATGTGGGAACAGATGCTAACTCTAGGACTTAGTGCTGTAGTTAGAGTTAGTTTTAGTTTCTCAACCCTTCACCGTTAGCATAGGAGATAAACCAGAAAATACCAAAAAAATCATATACCTCGGACTTACTTAACCATACACCGTGACAACAACAAGTAAGTCTGGGAAGACAACAATTAATTAACCCCAAGTGTTCCTTGCGGCGCTAGGCATTTAGTCTGCGGAGTTCGACCGAATCGTGCGTGCTACGCTCGTTTCGTATGGTTGAGTGTAGGGGTACCACGCCACTCATCAATTAGTCTAAATGTTATATTCTCTATGCCATTAATGCCTCTAAAATATCCAACTTTTTGGATCTTTTGCATAGTTTAAACAAAACTTTAACTATTAAAGATAATAATAATGGTCTTCTTGAATTTTCATTAATCAATGGCCATTCAATTTTTCCATTCTCATTAAAGCTTACCTATACTATTATTAGTTCTAATACTAGTATTTGGTCAAGATTCAACCATAATGTGCAATTATTAAAGTATTGAATTTGAAATATATGGAATGCTTTCACTCATTCAAAATTTAAACCTTTTTATTGCATTTGATTTATCGAGGTTTGCCAATTAATATTTGTTGTTATCATTTGGATGTTCATGACCCTATATGTCTTCTTTGAAATATGGAAGATTCATCCATCTACTACTTTTTTATTTGTTAGCTTACTTAGAGTTCTTGCTCTTGGTGCAACTTGTATTTACATGGTTTTGAGTCAAGGTTGCAGGAAGTTTCATTTTATGATACTCAACTTTAAGGAAGTTTTTTTCTTCACACTTGAAGTTACATTATTTCCCTTGTTCTTTATGCCATTTGGAAATTTATATATAATATGATAGATTATAAAGATTCTTTGGCTATTGTTTTCCTTTTGTATAATCAAGGTGACATCATTCTATAGCTCATGCTTCAACTACAACCTTGAATGGATTACAAAAATTCTTTAGTAGGAAGTGAAATCTAAGAGAGGGTAAGGTTTGATCCTTTTGCTATCCTAAAGAGGAGCTTTTTAAGGATTGGTTATAAAGATGAAAATCTTAAAAGGCATCTCTAAATCATCTGATCCTAGTACACTTCCAATTTTATCATTTTATTATGTTAGTGTTTTGTTTTTTGTAAACCTCCCTCAAGTATCCCATCAAAGGGTACATGAATCTGCCCCATTTCTTTCTTATACAAAATGATTTATTTTATAAAGGCACTTCCCATCAAAGGGTACATGAATCAGACCCATTTCTTTCTTTTATAAAGGCACTTCCCATCAAAGGGTACATGAATCAGACCCATTTCTTTCTTACGCTGACAATACAAAATGATTCATCTTATAAAGGCAGCCACTCGCATTCTTATCGGGTCGTACAACAAACTGATTGGTTTTATAAACGCAGACACTGACTTTTAATTCCCTTCAAATGAAAGAAGGTGCTCCTGTTTCACACGTTTTTTACAAATTACGATCACTGTTTTTGTCTTCTTTTCTTTTTTTGATCACGATGTTTTTGGCGTTGGTGGCTGCGGCTTCCAACGGTATCCATTCCAACAGCGCGAGGTGTATTTTTCCGATTTCTCAGACTTGGAACATTTGTTTCCACTCCTTTAAGTTGGGATTAACGCATCCGCCACCATGCAATAAATAGCAGTTAATTCTTGCAATTTGAACCCGGCCAGGTGAAGTTTCATCCTTTCTTTCTTCTCACTCCGTGAGTACTTAGAGTTCCACAGCAATTTTTCATTTCTTTGCTTTGTCTCTTTGTGATCTGAAGTCTAGGACTCGGCATCATCGCAAACTTGTGCTCGGAGATTCGAAGATTCCGCAAAGCAGTATCTCTGCTCTGCAGACGCGTGCCCCCGCAATGGCTTTTTTATCTTTGTCGGAGAATAGCCATTTTCCTGATTTCCCTGGTAACGCTTGGAACCATGAGTTTATACAGTCGCTCAACTCCCCTTTCTCGGTAGGTAACCTCCACCCGTTAATATTTACATGTTTTACTAACTTTATTAACCAGTCCAGTCCCATTGACTGCTGCTTTTATTTACAGGCACCTTCATACCTTGTAACTTGTGAGAATATGGTAAAGGATATCAAAAAGCAGCTGAATGAAACGTTTATGCACTGCGGCGGCGAAGCAGATCTAATTACACGTCTTTCAACGGTCAACTCTTTACTTCGCCTCGGCATCGATCGTTATTTCAAACAGGAAATTGCAGATGCTCTTGACTATGTCTACCGGTATTTCATTTTTATCGCATTTGCATGTTTAACCCAGCCCAGCCGTTTGCATGTGTTTCATATTGTTTTCTTTTAAGATACCGATTAACTCTATAATTATGATTACAAGATTCTGGATTAAAAATGGAGGTTGCCTTGGCTCCGGATCTAAGGCCGTTAAGCCGGACTTCAGTACTACGGCTTTAGCTTTCAAACTGCTGCGCCTTCATAGATATCATAATATTACCTCAGGTTTGGCCTACAAATTAATCAAGCTGTAACAATCTGTTTAAAAAAAGTTTCCTTTAAACTAATACACCTGAAGCTGTAACAGAGATGTTTCAAAAATTTAGACATGGAAATGGAAGCTTTTTAGACACAGAAACTAACGTTGATGGAGAAGACCACGTGCAAAGGATAAAAACAACGGTTAATCTCCTTGCAGCAGCGTGTATTCAGTTTCCAGGAGAAGACATTTTGCAAGAGGCCGAGGATTACTCTATTCACTTAACATCGTGGCTTTCTCGCCAGTCACAAACATCCATCAAATATCCTTGCTATTTAGTAGACGAGGTAACTAATTTACCCTGTTGGGTCCTCCAAAGTATCCCTAGTCCCTATTTCTGAGCCGTAAATGATTTCTGATTATTAACTGCAATCAGGTGAAACACGCTTTGAAATATCCATGGTATATAAACAGTCCAAGATGGGAAGCACAAACTTCCATTAACATCTATGAAGCAAACCATGCATGGATGCGGTATTTATTGTCTATGTTAATTAAAACTTGCAACTTAAATCTGAGTATAATTTCGTTTTCGTTTTGTGACCAGGGACGAGGGGAACAGGAGACTATTGGACTTCGCCAAGTTAGATTTCAACATTGTGCAGGCATCGCACCAACAGGAGTTAAAGCAATTTTCAAGGTATGCTGTAAAAAACAAAATTAAAAATTGTCTAATCTTTTATGCCGTTTTTAATTTGCTGTCTTTCTTATCCAAGATGGTGGAGTGATACCCAAGTATCAAAGTTGAATATTTATCGACATAGGCCTGTGGAATCATACGTAGGCATAGCAGTGGGGATCTTCGATCCAAGTCTTTCAGCTCTTCGTCTTGCTTTAGCTAAAACTGTAAAACTTGCATATCTCCTTGATGACACCTACGACAGTTACGCCTCGTCGGCCGAGATCCCTAAGCTTACAGACGCAATAGCAAAGTAAGAGCATATTCATTCATTATTTAAATACGCAGAGGCATATCTTGATTCAGGGATTAATTAAGATGCATCACACTAAGTTTAAGATACCTTCCACTCTTCCAGGTTCCATAAGTTCCATAACTTGTTGGACAACGACCAGATCCAGCAGCCCATTCGTACAGCGTTTTCTGTTTTCCTACAAACCGCCTCAGAGCTGAATCGCCAGTGTGTGCAGAAGCACGGTAGACGTGTTGAAAACTATCTTCCCAAAATGGTAAACACCAGGGATTAGCTATACCGTACTAAGTACTAACAAATATGTCGTCTTTCACAGAGTCTATCCATATACCTTCTTAAATTTGGTTTTCGTTCATCTAACGCCACCTTTGCTTTGTGAAAAATCTTTTTCAGTGGCTGCAATTGGTCGAATCTTATGAACAGGAACTAGCATGGAGGGACAGTGCTGCATACGTGCCGACGGTGGAGGAGTACCTTAGAAACGGTGCTGTGAGTATAGCAATGTGGACTGTCTATTTCACTGGAAAACTTTTTATATGGGACTCGTTACCCACTCAAGTCCTGCGAAAGCCGACTCCATGTATGACCAAGTTCGATGAAATATGCGGAAGAAGTTGCAGGCTTCATGACGAGATACAAGATTTTGAGGTGAGTTAAAAAAGATTTGGGGAAGCTAGATTTATATTTTACATGACTCAATATTTTAACTGTTTCTCCGTTCCTGATTTTCAGGAGTGTGAGCAAGGTTTATCGGCAGTCAAGTGCTGGCTAAAAGAGCATCCAGGGTGCAACACAGAAGATGCGTTGGTGCATTTGAAGGTGTTGCTTAGGGAACATGTAAAGCAAATGGCACAGTCTTATCTTGCACAAGAAGATGACGACGACGACGACGAAATTGAAATGTCTGCCAAGAAAGTAGTGCTGGAGTTGACTAGAGCCTGTCACTTCGTCTATGCCAACGGGGACGGTTTCACCCACGCAAACGACAAATTGAAGGAGCAAATTTTCTTTCTCTTATTGGACCCAGTTCGGTAGTGGCCGTTTCTTCATACCAACTCCTGCAAATATATAGGAAATTGCAAAACCGCACAGTAAACAGCAAACAGCAGTGGGACAGCAATTAGTACTCTGTTAGGCGTCTTCGACAGCATTTTCTACCAGCCTGGATGAGCTTGCGGGTTTTGTGGGTTACTATAGGTTAGCAGAAGTGTAGAATCTTTGTGGTGGTTGTTATTTTCCGAATGCTTTACGTTACATTATCTTGGGTGGGTTTGTGTTGCCAGGTTTACTATAATTTAAAAATCTAATTAAATAAGAAAATGTCATGTGCTGATTTGGATGCAAAGCCACTTTTTGTCAATATATTGGAGGTTTGTTTGAATTTTACATTATGTATTCAATAAATCTATTTGGATGTTGTAAAAGTTGATGTTGAAACTAGTTTTAAAAAGTATGCAATGCACATATATTTATGCATGTGTTCAGTTTTAATTGGTTTGAAATATTAAAATTTATAAATTTTTTGTTGGTTAAGTATGTACTTGGAAACTTTTACTCCACTCCTTCCAAATATCCATATTGAGGTTTAGAAGCAAGACAAAGAAATGAATTTAACAAACCCAAATTCAAGGTAATAGAAGGTGATATTTACATATGGAAATATACTAAAAGTACTTAGTCAAAGATCAAAACTCAAGAAGAAACTAGGGTCAAGTGAAGCCAAAATAGATTTTTTTGTAAAATAGGAACCAAAACTATGTAATTTATATTTGAATTATTATGTCACATAATACTGTTGAGGCCAACCTCACCCATGCTAAGCACGGGCAACGTCAATGTAATAAATAAGGAGAAATAAACATAGAAAAGGTTGATATATTTTATTGCAAAGCATAGTAATTTATAAGCAAAAATTCTGGCCGTATGATTGTAGTTAATGGTAAAACTTAGTTTTATAAACTTAATCCACTAAGTGAAGTGAGCCAATATAGAATCGTTAAAAGTAATTTTATCTTTTTGAAACCACTAAAACTAGCTTTATCAAATGAAGTTAAAATAAAAACATGGTATTTCTTTTTCTTACCATTGTAAGTATTATAAATAGCAATGTTAATGTGGATTGTATTGATAATTAGAAGAAAAATCTCTTAGAAGTCTAATTTGGAAAGATCTAAAAGTGTTTTGGCAGGTGTAAAGTATGTCTAAAGATGATTCAAGAAAAAAAATAGAGAAACCATGAGATATCATTAAATACAAGCCCCACATTTTATTTAACAAAAGCTTAGGAGTTACTTTCTTTTCTTTATCATAATAACTTTACAGTGTAGTTAATGTTTTCTCTTATTTACTAATGCTTTATCTTGCTGATGATTCTTCCTCAATTTATAATAGGAAGAATATGATTTAGGAGACCATTTGTCCCTTTTATGTTGTATCACATCAACGCATGTGACACCTGTGTTTGGCTGTTTGCACACGATAGGGTTTTTTTTTTTTTATTAAAAAAAAAAACAAAACAAATGCCCCACCTTTAAACAACACTAATGGCTCAAGTTTTATCCATGTGACGGAGATTGACTATAGCTTCAAAGTATATCTGAAGGTCACATGTTTTTGTGGCTAGAACTGTAACANACTGTAGACGTGATAGAAAAAATTTAAATATATTAGTTTTTTTAAAAAATTAAATCTCATATATCATAAAAAAAGCATTACAGAATATAGAACAAGTACAATGTAAATCCAAAATATTGTTAATGCTTAAAAATTTCACAGAAGATTGCAATATCACCATTACACTGAAGCAAGAAAATTTGCAAAGGTATGGAGGGCATTCAATCCATTTCCTTACTCAAGAGCCATAATGCGCCTAAACATATAATTTTTGCAACAATAAAAATGACAGCAATAAAATGAAACCCTTTTGTTACTCAATCCAATCTTTTCAAAAATGAAATTAAGCCTCAAGCCTCAACCAAATTTATAACAAATCTTGTCTACTAATACTTTTGTTCAACCATAACCTGTGAGTAGTGCCATAGGGCCATGTTGAAGACAACCACATTATAAAAAGACACAACTAACTAAACTAGGCATAGACAAGTAACTACTCACCTCACCTACCATGATCAAAAACCTTTTGCACGATGGAGAATTGGCACTAGTCATGATAAAGGAGAAAGTAAAAACAGAGCACCATGAGGTTGGGTATGGGCATTGGCCATGTGCTGGTTCATTGGCTGATAACCTATGCCTAAGAGATTCGGGAGTGCATACAGAAGCGCAATAAACCCACAATGGGTACTGTAGCGACCAAAAACATCGACAGCTGGAAAACACCAGGGGGTTAGTGGGCGTGATAGTTCCGACCCCGTATCCACGGGAGGGCCATGCTGGGTGTGTGCGTACACGAGGTGCCCTAAATGGTCTGGTCGATCAAACAGGGACTTACATCGGTGTCAATATAGCCTTTTGCAACGTAAATAGTGTGAAATGCGATATAATGCTTGAAAATAAATGAAGCAAGAGAGAAACTATAAGAAATGCGATAGTAACACAAAGTAATGATTAAAGGTGAATAAAACAGAAAGTGATGCAAAACGAGACAACAAGCAAGAAATAAAGTAAAGTATAGTTAGAAACATGCACCACTCCGAAGCTACAAACTCACTCGATCAGGGTGGATACAATCGGTTGCACAACATGACAGAGTGCAGAAATCTCGAGAGTAACCAAGGCATGTCTAGCAAAAAGAGCTATGTGCTTGGACATGTACTTGGGTATAAACAATGCGGGGTTCTACCAAGATGATAGAATGGAGACAGGACCCCACGCCAGCTGAGAGAGACTCACTGTTTACAACGTTAGACAAATGACTTTGATGTTACAATGCTGGAGATAGGAGAACTCTTTGTTTCAAGATTCCAAAGTTCCCACCCCTTGGAAGTTATTTGCTTCAAGAAGGATGTGAACTCTTTTGAAATTGTCAACCTTTTAAAAATTGCGGACCTCTTGCATGCTATTTTCTGGGGTATTTATAGGACTGAGGACATGCGAAAGGGGTGGTTTGAATGCTATGTGCCTCGGGCCTTTGTTGTCTTGCTGGCGCTACTTGTGTCGTTTGTGACCATTGGACCTACAAGACCATTGCGATGCGAACATGTATGCAATAACTACAATCCTACTACGCTGTAATTATGCCGTCAGCGTCTGGAGACGTGTGCCAACAGTCCGATTAGGTGGAGTGCATTGATGTCACACAACTACCTGCATGCCTTACTGTGCTTTGTGACATAGCATGCTTGGCGTAGCGTAGCATTTTGTCATGCGTTCTGCTATGTGTCACATGCTTGCTACATTATGCAGTGTAGCAACTTGCCTTAGTCGCGAAAGCTTTGCCGATTTGCAAACCTTGTCTTTTGCGATGCAAATCTTGTGAACTCCATTGACTCTGCCTTTCAAACTGCCTTCTGTCCCTTCTGCAGGTTTGCTACACCTTGTTGCGCCATGTAGTTCAATGTAACGTAGCAGCAAACATGGTCTGCCGCTTCCTGATGAAAAGGGACATCATTGCAGAACTTGAAATTGGGCAAGGAGAGTGGGTAGTGAAGTCGTTACCATGCTACGCTGTGTGACGTCACGTAGCGTAGCACTTCATTCTGCCATCGTCTTCTGAAACTTGCTACGCTACATAGCGTAGCGTAGCATAGTAGGCTTCATGACTTAGAAAAATTGCCGAACTATTTTTTGCGCATCCAGAATGTTGTTGCCGATTCTGCACACTATTTCTGAGCAGGCTGTCGGCTGGTTAGGCTACTTTGGTGGATAGACAGGATGACACAGAACCTGTCCATGCTCAAAGTAGAAAATTTTCCGAACTGGCCAACCTGAACTCAGAACATTCTCCTCCCGATGAACTGTTGTAGTGCTGCGTGGACTGCAAGAGCTTGGTGAAGCAAGGATGACCCCACATTTTTTTAGGGTGTTTCAAGTACATATTTCATAATTTCCAATGAAATTTTGTCTGAATCCGTACATATACATTGAAATGGTCACCTTGCCTTGCTTCATATTATTATTGCCTTGTTCTCGATGTCTGCATCGTGCATTAAAATCATACATGTCTTCTCTTGCTCTGAATCTTCCCAAAAAATTCATTGATTGTGCACTAAAATCATACGTGACTTCTCCTTCTTTGAATCTTCCCAGAAACTTCATTTCATTGTTAAGTGGCCAACAAGCAATCAAGATTCATGGCATTGGCTTGACACAGACCACAAAAAATAGGGAGTACGAATATCAAAGGTTTGGCATTGGCATGACACAGACCACAGAAAACAGGGAGTACGAATATCAAAGGTTTTGCCACGACTCATGCATTCAACACATGTTTATTGGTCATTGATGGTTCTTGCTCTTTTTCTCATATCTCTACTAAAAAAAATAAAAAAGGGTCATTGTCATGGGTCATGAGTCATGAACACGATGACAGACGAATGCTGGTTCAACTATTTTTTTACAATGTGTTTGGTTGTCGGCCAATGAACCTGCACATGGCCAATGGCCATATGCAAGCTCATGGTGCTCTATTTTAACTTTCTTCTTTATCATGACTAGTGCCAATTCTCCATGTGTTTGGTTATCGGCCAATGAACTAGCACATGGCCAATGGCCATATGTAAGGTCATGGTGCTCTGTTTTTACTTTCTCCTTTATCATGACTAGTGCCAATTCTCCATCATCCAAAAGGTTTTTGATCATCGTAGGTGATGTGAGTTACTCACCTATGCCTAGTTTAGTTAAGTTGTGTCTTTTTATACTGTGGTTGTTTTCAACATGTCCCTATGGCACTACTCACAAGTTATGGTTGTACAAAAGTATTAGCAGACAAGATTTGTTATAAATTTGGTTGAGACTTGAGGCTTAATTTCATTTTTGAAAAGATTGGATTGAGTAACAAAAGGGTTTCATTTTATTGCTGTCATTTTTGTTGTTGCAAAAATTATATGTTTAGGCGCATTATGGCTCTTGAGTAAGGAAATGGATTGAATGCCCTCCATACCTTTGCAAATTTTCTTGCTTCGGTGTAATGGTGATATTGCAATCTTTTGTGAAATTTTTTAGCATTAACAATATTTTGGATTTACATTGTGTGTTCTATATTCTGCAATGCTTTTTTAATGATATATGAGATTTAATTTTTTAAAAAAACTAATATATTTAAATTTTTTCTATCACATCTCCAGGTAGGAACCGTCCCACTTTTCTTGAGGCACACACACCCAAGCACGAATCTGGATTCCTTGCTTCTGGATTCCTTGCTTCCATGAATCAGATTGTTTTGATGCATAGCCGAGAACCAAACACATTGTAAAAAAATAGTTGAACAAGCATTCGTCCGTCATCGTGTTCATGACTCATGACCCATGACGATGACCCTGTTTTGTTTTTCTTAGCAGTGATATGAGAAAAAGAGCAAGAACCAGCAATGACCAATAAACACGCGTGAATGCTTGAGTCGTGGTGGAACCTTGGATATTCGTACTCCCTGTTTTCTATGGTCTGTGTCATGCCAATGCCATGAATCTTGATTGCTTGCTGGCCACTTAACAATGAAATGAAGTTTCTGGAAGATTCAGAGCAGGAGAAGTCACGTATGATTTTAATGCACAATCAATGAAGCTTCTGGGAAGATGAAGATTAGAGAAGACAGGTATGATTTTAATGCACAATGCAGACATCGAGAATCAATGAAGCTTCTGGGAAGATGAAGACTTCTGGGAAGATGAAGATTAGAGAAGACAGGTATGATTTTAATGCACAATGCAGACATCGAGAACAAGGCAATAATAATATGTATATCCGACAAAATTTCATTGTAACTTATGAAATACGTACCCATTGTGGATTTATTGCGCTTCTGTACGCGCTCAAACGGTTTGTGAAAATTTATCTGGAATCCGAATCTCCAGCGCATAGCTTCAAAGTATAACTGAAGGTCACATGTTTTGAGGCCAGAACTGTAACACAGTATTCTCAAACAGGGAAAGGGCCACGTTCCACATGATCCCAACTGCAAAACATCTACATCATATGTAATCTCACCAGCAGCTGTAGACGGTTCACAACTGTATTCAGATTTGTAAGCCAATTGGATGGTTTATTAATTGTATTCAATGGGTGAAATAAAAATTATGAATTGAAACTGTTTAGGGTAACCGCAACCGGAGAAACTAGTAACCAGCGCATGCATGCAAACTTGCCATATTTGCTTGGTTCTCAAATTTAGTTGTTACTCCAAACATTCTTAATCCGGACAGCATGGTAGCGTTGAAGTTGACAGTTAACGGCAGTTGACAGGTTTCTTCTCCTGCAGGCTGCTGTTAACAGGCAGGAACGACGTGGAAAGAGGAGGGCCGGCAGCCAACAGGGATGGTCAGAGCCTTCTCTGGGATGCCAGAGTCTCTCTCACCCGCAACTGCGGGTGGCAGCAAGTCTCTCTGATTACGCACACACGCGGACGGCTGCTCCGACCCAAAAACAGAACGACGTTTTTTCTGTTTTCTTTTTTTCTTTTACCAGAAGGCTCACGGGGCTGATGCAACTGATGGCACAGCAGAGGCTGACGCTTCCAAGAGCAATCAGAAGGAGGTCAAACAATGGACAGTCTGTTTCTTTCCTGGCTTGCAACAGCAGCCAAGGAATAGCATACAAAACACAGCAATGGTGGTCGCATGGAGACACACGTACACCCCGGAGATGACAGCAAACGGCACACCCCGGAGATGGTTAGCAAGTGACGGTCACAACTACATCAAGGTGGTAGACAACTTCTACATTTCGTTTTCTCTCTCCTATGTGCACAGAGACGTGAAAACGGAAGGTGATGCTAGCTAGCAGTCACGTTTCTCTCCCTAGGCCCATGTGACATATGTTAGCAGATGTGGCAGCAAAATACGAAATGAGATGAAAATAAAGAGCAATGGAACCACAGGCAAATGCAGAAGGATTTCATTATCAGAAATGGAAATAACGAGGTTCTCTCTTCATCACAAGGAGAGAACAAGAAGAAGCCTCTCTCTCATGCAATAAAAGAATGTAAGAATGGGATAGAAAGGGGAGGTATGTGATGGGTACAAAAATTGAGGTGAGGGAGGTCCCTTAAATAACTAAATAATCATTCGCTATTTTAATAACCATAGCCTAAATTTAGCAGGATAAATGTAGCCAAAATTTAGCATAGCCTAAATTTAGCAGGATAACCATGGCCAACAATCTTCCACTACGAGATTTTGATTGAGGATCAATCATATCTCCACACCATCCTTTCTACCTTGTCATTCTATGTTGCTTATGTTTTTGCTAGGCCATATGAGGATCTACTTCAGTCAGACTTGTCCATGTTAATCGGCTTGGACAAAACATCTGCACGATTATCCTTGGTGTGTATCTTCTGCATATCCACACTTCCATCTTCTACTACATTACGAACAAAGTGAAATTGTACGCCTATGTGTTTTGTCCTTGAATGAAAGGCTCGATTCTTTAGAATATGTAAGGTGCTTTGACTATCACAAAACAAAGGAATCTTCTCTTGTTTGTGTCCAAGCTCCTCTGACAACCTTTGAATCCAAATTGCTTCCTTGCAAGCTTGTGTAGCTGCCATGTATTCTGCTTTTGTTGTAGATAATGCTACTACTATTTGCAATCTTGATACCCAGCTTATAGCTCCTCCTACAAGTGTAAACACATAGCCTATAGTAGATTTTCTTTTATCTGGATCACCTGCAAAATTTGAATCCACATAACCTTTAATAGTAAATTCAGATCCTCCATAACATAATGCAACATCTGAGGTACCCTTAATGTATCTCACAATTCTCTTAACAGTACTCCAATGCTCTCGTCTAGGATTTGCCATGTATTGACTGAATGCTCCCACTGCTTATGCAATGTCTAGTCTTGTACAAATCATAGCAAGCATTAGGCTTCCCACTGCTAATGCATATGGTACTCGAGACATCTCATTCCTCTCTACTTCATTGCTAGGACACATCTCAGGGGATAATTTGAAATTAACAGGAAGTGGGGTAGAAATTGGCTTACAATCTTGCATGTTGAAGCGTCGCAAGATCTTACCCAAGTAATTTTTCTGAGAAAGCCAAATCTTCTTGTTATTTATGTCTCGATGAATTTGCATCCCTAGAATCTTGTTTGTTGGTCCCAAGTCTTTCATATCAAATTTCCTAGCCAACGGTGTCTTCAATTCTTGGATTTACTCTTTGTTGGGGACCTACAACCAACATGTCATCCACATACAATAGCAAAATGATGAAATCTTCATCAAACCTCTTGAAATATGTACAAGGGTCTGCAATGAGTCTATTGTACCCAAGGCTGATGATATATGAGTCAAATCTCTTGTACTAACACCTTGGCGCCTGTTTGAGACCGTACATAGATTTGTTCAACCTGCAAACCAAGTTCTCTTTATCTTCTTCTACAAGACCTTCTAGTTGGAGCATATAAATCTCTTCTTCAAGATCTCCATGTAGAAAAGCAGTTTTCACATCTAGTTGTTCTAGATGTAGGTCAAATGTAGCATGCATTGCTAGGACTACTCTGACTATTATAAGTCTAACCATAGGAGAAAATATCTAGTTGAAGGAAATTTCTTCTTTTTGAGCATATCCCTTTACCACCAATCTTGCACGATATTGCTCCACTTGGTCATTACTATCACATTTGATCTTGTATACCCATTTTTTTCCAATAGCCTTTCTTCCTTGTGGTAGTGTAACAAGATCCCATGTATTGTTTTTGTGTAAAGCTTCAATCTCCTTTTGCATTGCTACCATCCACAAAGACACATATAGACTTTTGAGAGCCTCATGTAAAGTTGAGGGCTCTCCATCCTCCATTAAAAGGCAGTATGCAACATTACTTTCAGTAACATAATTTGAGTGCCAAGTTGGTAATCTTTTTACCCGAGATGACTGATGAACTTCATAAGCTTCAAACTTAATTAGTTCTTTCTCTTTATACATTGATGTTGTTTCAAAAGTAATTGGATCTTCAGCTTTTGTCTTATCTTCTACCTGAATTTTAGTAGTCTTTGAATTCTCCTTTGAACTGCTAGCATCTCCATTCTCTTGCATTTTATCTTCTACAAATATCACATCTCTGCTGATGACAACCTTGTAGGTAGTAGGATCCCACAGCTGATATCCCTTAACTCCATTAGCATACTCTAAGAAGATACATTTCTTGGACTTTGGGTCCAACTTTGATATTTCTTGGTCATTTTACATCACATACACAAAAATTCCAGATGTATGGAGATGAGAATAAACACCTAGCTTACCAGTCCACATTTCTATTGTGTTTTTAGATCAATCACAGTTGATGGAGACCAATTGATTAAATAGAAAACTGTATTAACTACTTCTGCCCAAAATGACTTGGTTAGATTTGTAGCCTTCAACATTGATCTTGTTTTTTCCAACAAGGTTCTATTCATCTATTCTACCACTCCATTTTGTTGAGGAGTGTGTGCCACTGTGAACTGCCTCTTGATGCCTTCTTGTTGACAAAATGCATTAAATTCATTAGTTTTATATTCTCCTCCATTATCTGTCCTTAGACACTTGATCCTTTGTTCAGAATCAAGTTCTACTTGCGCTCTAAAACCTTTGAAGACTGAAAAAACATCTACCTTCCTTTTGATTGGATATACCTAATATCTCCTGGAGAAATCATCAATGAAAAATACAAAGTATCTTGCTCCTCCTAGGGAAGTCACTGGTGCTTACCAAACATCAAAGTGCAGCAAGTCCAAGATGCCTCTACTCTTAGCTGTTGATGTGCTAAACTTTAATCTATGTTGCTTATTAGTAACATAATGCTCACAAAATGGTAAACATACCGAATTGAGCCTTTGGAAGTAGTCTCTGTTTAGAGAGAATCTTCAAACTTTGTTCTGACATATGACCAAGCTTTCGATGCCACAACATCGTCGATTCTTCTTCCAAAGTAGTTGATGCAATAGAAGACTCTCCCACTTGATGTGTGTTCCTCATAAGCATGTACAAATTTGTAGCAACCTTTTCTACCTTCATTACCACAAGTGCACCTTTGGTAATCTTCAGGATCCCATTCTCTATATGAGTTTTGCACCCAACATCATCTAGTTGTCCTAAAGACAATAGATTTGTCTTCAGGCCCTCCACATGTCATACCTCTTGTATGGTGCGAATAGTGCCATCATACATCTTTATCTTGACAATACCAATATGAGTGATATTTAAAGCATGATCATTTCCCATGTACACAGATCCTTCTGAAATTGGTTTGTAGTGATAAAACCATTCTCTTCGAGAGGTCATGTGCCATGTTGCTCCTGAATCCAAGATCCAAGCATCAATGAGCTTCTATCTACCTTCAGTAATAGTTGCCTCACTATATAGAACATCACCATCATATGAGGTACTTTCCACATTCCCTTGAGGATTCTTTTCATTACTCTTCTTCTTCCAACACTCCTTCTTTAGGTGTCCTCTCTTGCCACAGTTGTAGCAAGTGATGTTTCTCCTTTTACTTCTTGACTTGGATCTACCATGAATTTGGTTCCAATTGGAATCATGTTTCATGGATCTTCCTCTCATCATTGTTAAGGCCTCCACCTTGTTTACCAACCTATCTTCCTTGTTCTTTCACCTACTTTCTTCTTCAAGAACTGCAGCTGCAACCTCGCTGAAGACAAGAGCATCCATAAGGACATTGTTGGTCAAATTGATGATGAGTTGATCATATAAATTAGGTAGACTTTGAAGAAGAATTTCTACATGTTCACCTACATCTACTTTATAGCCCAATGATGTGAGTTGAGCAAATAAAGTATTTAGGGTGTCGATATGATTAGTTATTGATGAGGTTTCTACCATACGAAGAGTGTAAAGTCTTCTTTTCAAATGAAGAGTGTAAAGTCTTCTCTTCAAGAAGATTTTGTTGTGGAGTGATTTAGCCTTGTACAACTTCATCAAAGTGTCCCATATTTCCTTTGCCATCTTCTTTTCTACAATACTTGAAAGAACCCCATCTGCCAGTGCTAAGTGTAAATTAGCAATAACATTTCCATCCATTTCATTCCACTTGCCGTTATCTATGACCTCTCACGACCTTTCTCCAATAGCTGCCAGGAAATTATCTTTACAAAAAATTGCCTGTATCTTCATTTTCTACAATGTGAAGTTGCTTCCATTAAACTTCTCTATTTCGTATTTCCCAGCCATTTTGTAAAATTTGTATGAACGATCTGCAACACTTCCATAGACTATGAACCTGGCTCTTATACCACTGTTAGCAGATCTGGTAGCAAAATATGAAATGAGATGAAAATAAAAAGCAATGGAACCACAAGCAAATGCAGAAAGATCTTATTATCAGAAATGGAAATAATAAGTTTCTCTCTTCATCACAAGGAGAGAACAAGAAGAAGCCTCTCTCTCATGCAATAGAAAAATGTAAGAATGGGATAGAAAGGGAAGGTATGTGATGGGTACAAAAATTGAGGTGAGGAAGGTCCCTTAAATAACTAAATAATCATCTACTATTTTAATAACCATAGCCTAAATTTAGTAGGATAACTGTAGCCAAATTTTAGCATAGCATAAATTTAGCAGGATAACCATAGTTGAATTTTCGCAGCCTAAATTTAGCAAGATAACCATGGCCAACAACATATGTGGGATCCATATTCATTCTTTTCTCATCCACTAGTGGCTATGAGCAGCATTGTGGCAACATCCACAATAAACCGGTAGTGATAGGCGCTAGCAAGATCGCGAGACCACGAAAAATTTGGATTTTTGTTTTGTATTATTTTTTGTACTCAAAAATTGCACAAACATTTAATTTAAATTTTTAGTTATTTTATTTGGTTTATTATTTTTTTATAAAAAATGTCACATAACCTTTTCTAGCTAAGACTATTCCAGATTTTTGTACCCATATGAGAGGTGCCCTAGGCGGATAGTGTCCTAGAGTTTCTTGATGTTGGCATGTCCAAAGTTTACATATCAACAAAGACAAGATAGAAAATTCTATTATTTTTACTTTAATAAAATATTTTTGGATGGATATAATTAGAGAATAGCCATAATCTCTCACGTCTCTTAAATTTCTAGCTAATTTTCCATAAAATAGGCTTGTTCTATTATATGTTATTATGGCCCCATTGTTTGACTATATACACATAGGCAAATCATATTTGTAAAAGAAGCAATTGATTCCATTGAGGCAAATTAATGTTGAAGAAATAAGATTGAAGATATTACGAAATTTTCTCTATTTATCCCATTACTTTGTCACTATTTTTAATTTATCTTCAATAATCATTTATGAAATTTCAGTCATCAATCCTCACATCACCAATTCCACAATTTATCATAAGCAAAGAAAAGTCCACCTTGTTTCATTACCCTACCACCACACTATTGGCAATGCGGTAAGACAAATAAGATGTGGAATCTTATTAACTAGTTTTGACTAAAAATAATAAGCTTATAAACTTATTCTTATATTGCAAAATAAAAATATAATTCTTTATTGTCATGCCTTCCAACTACTTTATCATCTGCTTGTATTTTACATTTTTCTAAAAGATATACATGGACTTTTTGCAAATCACTAGATAAATTATAACTAAAAAGTGAATCATTTTGACAAAAAAGGATCAATGACCTCAATACAAGTTATCTATGTATACGCAAATGATTTGATAGATCTCACACTTACTACAACATTGTAACACTTCGATACTACTACTATACCATCAAAAGGATATTTATATGTGCTAGAACCAAATATATCACATAAATCATGTGAATAGCAACATGGCTAAATTGCATTCTTTTCTTATCCTAACTACATGGGCTTACCTATATAAAGGATCCTCACCTAAAAGCTTAATTCTTATATCACTATAGTAGAGTCCTGGAAGGGCAATGTATGATTGAAAGCTAAATTATTACTGATACTAAAATCTTACAAACAGATTAATACTAATACCCAAATCTTAGATACACATTTTTATTATTATATAAAAATCATATTTTGATTTATTTCTTTGGTGTTTTACCTCTATTTTAATTAAGCATTGTCTTCTAACAAGTGCACACTCTTGTATTCTTTGCATATGAGTAAATGATGTAGCAACCACTGCTCCTTCACTATGAATTGTAATTATAATATCTTCAAGGGTAAAATTAATTCTTAGGAGTCTATGTCTTGAAATTGGATGTATTTTGAGTTATAAAATCATATTGGGAAAATAATTACAAGCTAGATGTAATGCAATTCATTGTTTTTGGTGTGTGATTGTTTTTTGTGGCTACATACAACTTGTAACCTATGTGCAATACTTCATTTTTTGTATTTGTTAATCCATTGCAAGTAGAATATGACTCATAATTTTACCACAATTAGCTATGATGAGATGTGATTTATAGTTTGTGACTTGTAGCCTCTTCATAGTCTATAATCTAGTTGATGTTTAAGATTTTTTGACTTAGAAAAGAAGGTAAATTGCAAACCATAGTTAGTTTCTAGATGAGTGCAAGATTTCTATGACTTATAGTCCATTCACAATAAATTAAAGTTTTAGTTTCAAGTTGTGAAGTAAATGGAACTTGCAATCAGGTCACATTGGTAAAGAGGCCTATTTCTAACTTCTATTTTAAGTGAATTGTAATATATCTAGGGGGTGTTGGAACTTGAAATAAGTAAAACATAGGTACACTCCCAGATATATATATATATAGTCTAATTAGAACTTAGCATTGTCCATTGAGATTGAACCCATGACCTAGATCTTCCAAATCAAGTGTCTTACTATTAGGCTAACACCTTACTATTTTAATTGTGATATAGTTTTGACTTGTAGCTAATTGCATGATAAAAATTATAGGTGATACATGAATTAAGCCTTAGTTATAATATCATATTTTTGAATTTTAAAAACATAAATGATGATGAAATAAAGGGGGAAACACTAATCAAAGTCAGAGACTTATAAATTAATGACCAACAATAGTACTTGCAACCTTTTGAGAGTCTTTGTAAGATATTTGGAAAGTCTTTGACACTATTAAGGTCATTGAGAGCCATTTTAATGCTTTTGAAAGATTTAAAGTGAGTAAATTGAGAAAATACCTAAAGGAAGTATAAAAAAGGTATGTGTCCATGAATTTTTTTATGTTTTCTATCGGTAAGTAATAGACAATGATGTTCTGTTGTTATTTTCATTTAAGCTTAGTAGACTTGTATTAATTCGATGTAACTAATAGGGGTTCCCATCCTAGATTGATATTGGAGAGTTAAGGTTTAAATTCTTAGCTTGTGTTCTTTAAGTATATTGACATCATTCCATACTCTAGATTCACTCAAGGGCTAATTCTATATGCTACTTTAAGAAAATTTTCACTCTAAACATATTTTGACTTACTAATGAACTTGTTATTTGGGATTATTCTTGTTAAATTCCATTGAAAATTTTGTATTCTTCTTATATTAAAATGATTTTCAAGTTATCATTCTTTGAACTAAGTATGCACCCTAAGATCTTAAATAAATTGAGGTGTTGTGATCTTCATATTTCTTTAATAAAGGACCTTTAACATTAGCTTTTAATTTTAAATGTTAGTTGTTGTTGGTGACTGTTTGGGACGCGACCACCAACGAGTGTCCTCAAACATGATTTAGGTGCTTGCTGGTCTCTGGCAACACCAAGGCCCAGATACCTCCAAATAGACTCAGTAGTTAATGTGAGTATGTGTATGTGCTATTGTGAAAAATGAAACGATTGGGTTGTGTGTAAAACTATAAATGACTTATCTTAAAAAGATTCAGCCAACTTTGCAAAATATTGTGAGTTGTTGAGAGTTCCTATTTTGTTCAATTGCCTAGTTTATGTAGTCCTTATAATACCTACTTGTAACAAATAAAGTTTTGCAAAAAAATTTGAGCACAACTCTGCGAATCTACTTCTAATTTTCCCTAGAGAAAAAGATAGTTTCATAAGAAAACTAGAAATAGAGTGAGATTCAATGGAAATAGAAAGAAGAGCAAAAGAAAGCAGATTTGTGTAAACATCTCAAATGTTTAAACAAGGTAAAATGATATGAGTAAACACTTTGAAATAAAGCTATCCCAAATTTAATAACTACGAATTTTTTAAACTTCCAAGGCTCAAATAAGTAATTTCTTCAAGATAATCCTATTATGCTACCAAAAAAAATGCTGAGTAAACTATCACGTACCAAACTCTATTTTGGCTAGATAATGGATGTCAACAATTGCATTCAATAGAACCTTCCAAAGAATTGACAATTTATGATGGAAATACCATGGAGATTCACTTTAAAGATAAAAGAAGCTATTCTGGTCCTATCAAAATATCAAAGATTTTCTGAACCCTCTTGACTATTGAATCGTTCAACGGCTTGACTACATTTAGAGGCTCTCTTGCAACAATCTCAATAGCAGTTCTTATACATTGCACAATAATAAAATTCACTACTAAAATGCTCTTAAGGCTTTCAAACACAGTCTCTTCTATGGAAAAATTTTAATAGAAATTTTCTATCATGCAATAAGAATAATAAGAGCAATCTAAAAATCCCAAAATTACTTGCCAAACATGATACTATCTAAACCACTAGCTAAAAAATTTAAATAGAATAAAAAAAATTAAGCATAACTCACAGGACTATGACAAAGAGGTTGAAATGTTGTCTTTAACAAGTCATCTTACAAGCAATCTTTCACAATGTCTTCTTTTCAAATGCTCTTCCCCCAGCCACCAAGACCCTTGAAGCCTTTTTATAGGGTCTCATAGGTAGTTAGATATTACAAAATATCTTGGGTAACTTCTTTCCCAAGTAAGGAAGTTATAACTTGCCCAACAAGTTAGGAGATATTACTTGCCCAACAAGTTAGGAAGTTATAACTTATACATGAAGTTAGGAGAAAATCATGCTAACATTGGCATGTGTCTTTACAAATATTTCTTTCATAAGAAGTCACAACCTATATAATAATTTTGGGAAATAAATCCAAGATCTCTATCTAATTTAATCCATTTAACCTTAGTCCAAGATCAAGTTTCTCAAACACCATGATGGCCATTGCAATAAGTGCTCCATAAAATTGTCATTTTATTTTTGTTGCATGTGAGAAAATATGCTAAAATTATTTTTAGCCACCAAACCATATGAAATTGGAACTTTATTTTGTTACTTTGATTTCACGCGTTCAGGTTTTGTTGTTACTTTCAGCAATGATAGTTTTCTTCAGAATAAGCCATAACCACGATTCATTGGCTAAATAATCTCCTGGTTGGTTTGATACTGAGCTCAGATACTAAGTCCTTGCAACCGATCTTCTGGCCACATCCAAAATCCTCCATATCTACTGTGGATGAAATGTCATTCCACTGATTTAGTTGTGCACCTGTCTCGTTGTGTCTTCGTGTCTCTGTAGCTGCACTTGATGGATTGGTAATGATGATGATAGAAACGTTGGTGTTGGGCGCTGATGTGTTTGCAATTTCTATTTGTAGGTTCATCATTGCAAGAATTCAAATGTGAAAAAATTTTCGTTGTATGCCAAGATTTGCCTTAGGGTTTATGTTTGATATTTCATGTCTTCTCATTGCTGTTTATCATATCCTACATTTCAAAAAAAAATAGAAACCCTACTACGTTTTTCTTTTTGTGTGTGCAGACTACATTCTCTAGACACTACAGATTATTGAAGGAGATCTTCTTTTTCTTTTGCAGGTTCCAAGAGCAAATGATAATTGTGGTTTAGGATTCTAACCGCCTGAAATCTTTGTCCCAGATTTACCTAGGGCTTCCTGTGTTGGTCTTTGATAATAAGAGACTTGTGGTCATACTGCATGCCACATTCCACCATAATAACTCCCAAAAGCAGTCCCCATTAGAGAACCCAGTGGTAGCCTACTGTTCCCATCTCAGAGTGAGCTTAGCTCTTCAGCAATTCAACAGCTACAGTAGAGAGTTGAAGCCTAAAGCCAAGGTAGAGGGAAATTTTCAAACCTTCGGAGTAATCAAACTATGCTAGAAGCTCTGCTTTAAAGCTCCATCCAAGTGAACACAGAGCAGTGCCTAGTCTTCAAGGTGCCTGAGATCGAGAAGAAGTAGCTCCGACTTCCTTATTTATAGGGGTGTGTCCACCGAGAGCGCTCCTGGCCTATGGTGGGTCTATCCATTTTCACCAGTTTACTACACCTTGACATTTTTTATGTGTAGTGGGGTTGTGGAATGAGCCAAATTGAAAATCCAGATAAACCAGCTACTCCATGCTTTGGTCTAAATAGAAGGTTTGTATGGATTATTAGGCACAAAGTTGTCACAGTAAAACCCATTGCAAGTGTTGATCACTGGGTCTAGAGCATCTTCTTGCTTGCACATAATCCAGGGGACACCAATGTCTATTTCCACAGCCATCTAAGCTACCCAATTCATGTATGAAACTCCCAGAGGGCCATACACAACTTCTTCAGGATGGTACTCGTTCTCTATCTACACCATAATAATAGGTCCACCTTGAGATTCAAACAACCCTTCACTCTTCATTAAGTCCACCACTTTCTTCATAAAACTTTGCATTGCCATTTTGAAAGGCTCATTGTATGTCCTGATACTGATTCCAGGAACGTACTTCAGCCAAACCGAAAATTCTCTGAAGCTCCATTCTACGTAGATATATGGACCAACATGAAGACTCGCGTATAAGCCGTGTTTTTGGATAGTCTTAATGAACTTCACCAAGTCATATCTTCATTCAAAATTTTAATTTCTTGGTGAAGGCTTGTGCATATTCTAGATGACATAAGTCTAAATGACATCTAAACCTCCATCCTTGGCTTTCTCTATAAGATCCAACCACATCTTAGGTGTTCTTATCAGATAGTGAATGGATCTAGAGATCAAAATTCTACGTTTTTCTTTCTAAATTCGTTTTATTCAATTTGTGAATCAGGGATAGCTGTTGTATGATTTGGGTGATAATATTGGCAAGATTTAATATATTCTTGATGCTTGTCTTGCTATTTTTTTTCTAAAACTGTTGCTCATAACCTGTTCTTGTTTTTGCGATTTTCATTACTGATTTAAATGTAGAGTATATACAAAGTTTTTGATAAATTACCTTTTACTAGTGTCTCTACTTTTTCTGCCAATAAATATTACTATGACATCCAATTCTCAATTCTTATACTACAAAAACCTTTAATCAATTTTATCATGCCAACCTATTCCATGAAATGGCCAAAATGTGCCAACAGTTGTTTTATGAATTTTCACCTTGACCACTTAAAATATGTTGCATTATTTACAAGGTGATGAGCAGTGAGGTACCCCTATGCTCAACCATACAAATACGAGCATGTATGTGTGATCTAGTTGAACTTTATGAATGGACTAGTTGTGGCACCTAGATGGTTATATTTTTATCGTAGTTCACTATCTTTCCACTTGGACTAGTATTTGCTTTGTGACATATGGTTTAGTCTAGAGTGAGGTGTATGATGTGATCCCTACTACTATGCTACTCCTAAGGACAATAAGAGACAACTTAATTAAGCTAATGGGCAATAGGAAATAAGATCTGAGCTAGCTTAAGTGCGATGAGCATATGTCCTTAATCATTTGTATGCATCTTAGACTTTGTGTGCTACTTCTGAGATTACCAAGTGCACATCACTTGAAGCACTACTCGATACAGTATTGGGTTACCATGTAGTTATACTTAAATGTTCATGATTAGGGCATACTCATTCCACGTTAACAATAGGAATAGTGAATGATGATAAAATAAATATTAACTAAGAAAATAGCAATAAATGATCAACAATTAAAACAATTAAAAGCTAAGTGGATGTTACAATGATGGAGTAATCTCAATCTTTATTATCGATCATGTGTGTGTCCAAGTACGTCACAATCGAACAAAGGTTCCATACAATTACAAGCATCCACTACGGGCATGCACTTGGAAAGAATACTAAAACTGACTATAAGAAATTAAAACTAAAAGTTAACTAAAGACTTCTCCTTCCCCCGCGCGCCCCCCCCCCCCAAAAAAAACACTTCCTCTACAATGCACATCAATGCTATATTTATAGGATAACATGGAAGCAGTGATATTAGATATTCGACATCATTTCCAAGCCTACAATATCACATACCCGATATCAGGGCCTAGTAGACTATGACTCATCATACCCCCATGATTGAATAAAAACTTGTGCTTTAGTCAAAAAAATGAGGAAAAAGTTCATTCGATTATAAATAGTGGATAGGTATGGGATTATTAATTTACCATGGATTATTTCATGCTACATTATGAAAAAAAATTGGACACCAACACAAAATACAAAACTTGTGGAACTCATGGGGTTCCTAGTGGTGGTGGCTCCTCCATGGGTGCCTTTCCTTTGTCCTATGCTCCAGGCTTCTAAAATTGATACCTTTGAAGAAGTGCCTAAAGTTTCTCCTCTTCTGTCCAAGGATCATGAGTCATCCACGCTAATGTTCCAATGTTTGATGGAGCTGGTACTTTTCATAGACACAACAACTATGAGAACATTTGATTAGCATTGACATACCATGTTGCAAATAGTCATCATTCCTCTTCATAGGCTTTGGCTATGTCTTAGAGTTCCTAGTAATTTGTAAGCCATTGAGCCAAATTTGTTGCTACATATTTTTGACCTTGGTAGCTGACCTTTACCACCGCCAATTCAGAGTTTTCAACCTCTAATCTCTACAATGTTTTCTTATGTTTGGCAAAATCAACTTCATATCTTGCATATGTGGCCACTACCTACTTCTCAAGCTTATTCCTTGGGCCTTCTATTGTCAGCATGGCTAAGTTGGCATATTGTAGATTTGCCAACTCCATGTATTCTTTGAGATCTTGAATCTATAGGTCTTGGCTTTTCAAGTTTACCTAATGGTTAAGGGCATAAGTATCCAGAATGGTCCACCAATTAGTGTTTTGAGCACTGTAGGAGTTTATATGTGCCTTGTCCATTTAGAATTCCTTCTCAATGATTTCCTTGTACATGCCCACCTAGTCATGAAAATGCTCCTTTAATCTTTGATGCTTCTTAGCCTCATTTTGCCATGTGCTTATTTTAATAGCTATCTTCTATTGGATGGCACATACTTCCTTCATTGAGAGGATTCTATTTTCTCTGGTTAAGTAAATTATATCTTGGTTGATTCTTATTAATTATTCTCTTATTTTTTGAAGGATTTCCTTGAAAACATTTTTCTATTTTTCAATGGTAGTGAACCAGAGGTTCTTAGTAGCAAGTAGTTTATTCTCCTCTTGTAAGGCCTTGAGAGCTTTAGTATGTGCATATGTATGAGCTTATGCCTTTGAAGCATTCCAATTGGAATTCTCTTTTTCCATCACCACCCTTTTATTCTCCCTTAACAATTCATTTAGTTGCTCTGTTCTAAAGGATTCTAATTGATTAGTTACAACAAATTGGGATGAATCCTACCATTAAGCTTGTTGGACAATGAACTTTTCTTAGAGCCTCTACTACGCAGATTTTGCATGTTTGGCCCTAACCCCAACCATGATTAGCTTTCCTTTAGTGGTGATGAGATTTGACTATATTGCAATGACATTATCAGGAATGTCAAATAGAGAAGTCATTACTTACCATGCTTATAGTAAATGATCAAGGACATACTCATGTATAATGGGAGTCATCAAGGGACTAGTTAGGAATTAAGCATCTCTTGCTCTAATTAGATTTGCCGGTGGCATAAAAAGAATGTTAAAATATTCTTTGATGTCATCTATGACTACCTCTGCTACTCTAGTTACATCTTGGTGTTGCATGACCACCACTGTTGCACCTTCACCAGTTTTTAATTGCACTTGGAATGATGCAACATTTCCAGAGATCAATTGTGACTAGTGTGATTCCCCTCCTCCTAATTAAATTGAGACTTCATGCCTTATAGGATCAATTGATATGATTGGCCATACAACATCATCAATCACCTTGAAGAGATTGGCCTCGTCTTTGCTCCTCCAACTAACCATCTCACTGATGGCCCTAAGATGGCTCATTAACAATTAGTAATCTTGCAATAGTGGTGGTGGTTGCTGGTCTTACTAGCCTATGGGCTATGTGCTAGGCTTTTCTTCTTGTTGTTGGCTATGCCTTGTGTTTGGAGGTTGATTAGGCCCTACTATTTGAGGTGCAGTGGGCCTAACCATTTATTCTTATTCAGGCTCCAATGTCTCACCAACATCTTTTCTTGGTGCTGGTGGCTTGAGTAATCTAGCATATGAAGCATTCTAAGCTTTTCTAAGGATGTCATTGGTGTACCCTAGAATTCTAGCACACTAGCACAACTTCCTAATTAGACACAGAAAGGGTAGTGCAAACTTTCATGTCTACCATTCTTCAAAGCACCTTAATATTTTTGTTAAATATAGATGAGGCAAATTGGAATCAACCTTGCCTATCAAAATTGTGCTTCCTCTTGTTGCATAAGTAGAAATTCTATTTAAACCATTTATTCAAAAAATATGATAGGTGCCAATTTTAAAGTAAATCCTTTCTTTAAGGGATAATTCTCCATATGTATTATCTTCTTTTCCATACATCCTTTCTAACCATACTTTCCTTGCATCTGCATTAGAGCTAGTGGACAAATGGGCAACTTTGGACCCTCTATTTGGAAGATTCAAAACTTCTACAATGGACTTTGTGGAGAAATCTACTGAACTTGCACCAATATCAATAGTGGTGCCCTCTTCTTTATTGTGCCAAAACTGATATGTTTCACCTAGATACCATTCTCCACTCTTTGAGAGAATGGGCCATAGTGAAGATCCCTTAAGTAGATTCTTGACTGGTTTAGGGGTGAATTAGGTAAAAGGCCCAAAATTAAGTTCCACAATCATAGCAAAGGATGTGCACTTTTCCCAAATGGCTTGAACACATTCTAGGGATAATGTGAGGTGTTGTCCTTATTCTAGCACCCTAACCTCTCCACCTTTTGCTTGGTCAAATTTTGTAGTAACAAGAGTTTCTTGATGGATGCTGAATGATTATCCCTCCTACTCTACATGTTTTGCATGAGGTCCTTAGCCTTTGCCTCCTCTCAAGTGTTTGGTTGCACCTTGAGAAGGTCCTTCTTACTGTCTTATTTTAGGGGCCATCTGTAATCACACAAGTATTGATTGTTAGTAAGGTTATTTAAAGAAATTCAGTTATCTTATACCTTACTCATTACCTGTAATAAATGTTCAATTCTTTTCTTAGTGTGATTCTAGAGTTATAAAATTTTTAAGGAAGTTGCCCTAAAAGTTTAATGTCAGACCTAATTTATTTAGGTGACATATATAATAGCTTAGATGACTTGGGTGAATGGAGAAAATTAGTTTAACATGAATTTTTGATAGTACATACCCCTATGATATCCTTCGGGTGATAGAAAATTTCAAAAAAATTATGCACAAGTTCTATAGTATCCTTCCCCCATGACTAAGTTGAACACTCCAGGTTTAATTAAGTTCAATTGGAAAAGAAATCAGAGTGTCGAAGAGTGAAATATTGGAAGTTGAATTTAGACCCGTAAAGCTCAAAAAATCGTGGAAGAAAATTTGAATAACTCCCCTGGCATCAATTGTTGAAAATGATGTGTGTAGTACACGGGGGTCCCTTATATATAATTTTTATGGATGTGATATTACATACATGATAGCATGTACCTAATATCGCATCCCAACCAAGATAGGTTACTTAGTAGAATTGATGATTGTTCAAGTTTTTAGGACCAAAATTGAAGGATTTGAGGTAAATTCAAAAGGTCTACGGTAATGGAAAGTGGGAATTGAGGCACCAAAAGTGTAATGAAGTGGAGTCATATAATGAAGTTCTTTGAAAAGGATGAGGAAAAAGGACATGTAATGGTTCTAAGCAATGTTCGATTAAAATGATGATAGAGGAAAGAATAGATTTGGAAATGGAGTACTTAGATGGTATAAAATGATGTGGTGGTGTGAAAAAAGTATAAATTACAAAAGTAACATAAGTGGGTTGTCCCCATAGCAAGTTCCAACCTATAATGCCCTTGTGTAACCACACCTTAAAATGTCCATAGGAATTAGAAGGGTTAAATGCAACCTACACCTATGTAGTAAAACACACAAATGTTAAGTACCACCACTATGAGGTACAAATTCTATGCCACACAAGACACAAGTTAGAAGTACCTAGACCATGAGATGAGATGAATTGTAGAAGAGATTGTAGAGATTGGAACATGAGGTAACTTACCGTAGGCATAATAAATCCTATGTGTTGTGTGTGATTAAAGTACCATTAGCCTTTTGATCCAAGATCAAAACCAAGTCCATACCTCTGATTAGTGACATCACATTATTTTATCCCAATGATAGACAACCATAAGAGCATCATGACAGCAAGGTGTATGATCACTTGGCATTCTGTGCAAAGGAAGAGTGATCTGAATTTGTTTTTGGCACATTTTTCTTATGCTTTTCTTTTTCTTCTTCTGGCTACTTTTGCACTTGGTCTTTTCCAAAGGTGATCTAGAGAAGCCGCCAATCTTCAGGCATGGGTGAATGTCTATCTAGTGGGACCCCCCAAAATAGCATTCAGTTCCTTTAGTGAGTGCCTTTATTACAACTCCTACTCTCATTGTTTCTTAGATCTACAAGGATCTTAGTATAATGAAGCTACATGATAGCACATACATATGTCATCAAAGAGAATCCACAAGTCCCCTTGATGTCACACCATTGCTAGTTCCTCTTAGTCCATCACTCTTCTCTTTGGGTACAATGAGTAAAAGGTTACTTTAAGTTTTGATGATAATAAAAATATCATCATACCCAAAGCAAGAACCTCTTATTAGTAGAATGGATGGGTGGATTCTCGATAACATAGAACAACACTTCAACTGATTGGTTACATGAGTATTTTATTCATAGATGAGATTAGCCATAAAAAAATAAAATGACAAATTAGAAAATGAGAAATTAGAAAAAGAATTTGAAAAATAAAAAATTGTAAAACCAAAGAAAAAGAAAAAAACATTTACTAATTCTACTTATTAGAATGGGGGGTATCCCCCTTGACTAAACATTTGATCATGGAGAGAATTAATAAATAGAAAGTTAGGATCCATGCATGTTCGAAATATTGGGGTTTGGTCATATCCAAATCATTGGGTGTCTTTTGGTATAGTGGTAGGAATGTACCCAAATTGGGGTTTACACACTTGATTAAAGTAGGCATAGTGGGGCAAATTATAAGATGTGGTCATGTGATAATAAGTTGACCCACTATGGCACCCATGACAATAAGACGGTATGCAAGGATCGATATGTCTCCTCACATTGTTATATTTATTAGGTTGCATGGTTGTTGGAGTATTAATTGGTGGCCTGGATAAGGTAATAGGAGATGTTAATTTTGAAGAGGAAGGTGCATCACTATGTTAGGTTTGTGCTAAGTTAGAGGATGTAGTGGTTTCAAAATCATGTTGTCTCTTTCTATAGCCATGCCTAAAGAAAGGATGGTTCTGATGTTGTGGAGGACTCCTATTATTGTTGATAGTAGCAACACAAGTAATGTTCATTGGTTGGTGCTGTGGTAAAAAACCTTTTGATATAACTGGTGGTGATGTATAAGGAGGTGAAGGATGAGAATATTGAGAGTAAGGAGAAGTGTAAGGAACATGAGGTGGTGATCTCGTAGGAGAGGACATGGGTTGATGATACTCAAGAGAGTGATAATGACAAGGTGAAGTAGAGGATGTTGATCCAGTTGGAGAAATAGTGTGTTGAACATAATAAGTACTTGGTTTCAGGTTATATGAAGGGTGTGGCTAGTTTGATAATGGCCTTCCCCATGACTAAGGGTTTTTCCACTATGGTTGACCATAGTATTGAGGTCGGTAAGAATTTTCCCATGAATAATACAATAAGTTATGGAATTCCTCATAAAGCTGTGGGATAGGGATGCATCCAACCATATATTTCTATACAAAATCTAGATGTAACATTCTTCTCCAATGCTCATGTAGATGTGACAAGATTGGACATTGGCCTTTTGGGTGATTGTACAAGAAAAAATTACATTGATACTTATGAATTGCGGTTGAGCCCCTATCCTCATTTTCTTCAGCTCTTCTTTCCAATTATCAAATGGTGTTCTATCTTGCTTCTAGGTTTGGCATCCTCTATTTATTTTGGTCATCAAAGTTATCTTGCATGGATCTCTATGTAATAATGTCTACATATTCTCCACATTTTTCATGTATCCATTCTATCATCTTGTTGATCTTTGCCTTGATTTCATCTAGTCATTTTAGTATTGGCAAAGGTAGGGACAATTTCACCTCCTCAAGATGAGTTGATTTCTTCTCTTCATAATGATGGACCTATATTATTTCAAGAGTTTGGTCCTATTGAGATTTTTTAACATTATCCCAATTGGCAATTTCTCCTTCTTCTTTTGCTACATGCTTAATAACCTATTGGAATTGATGGGTTCATACTTCATATAGTTGACTTGGGGCATACATCCCTAGGGTCTCCCTTGTTTCATTATGGAGCCCATCCATGATGTGATACATTAGCCTTTCCTCGGAGAACCCATGACCTAGGCATTTTTCTAACAAATAGTAATATCTTTCTAAGGCCATGTCCAAGGGTTCATGTTGCCTTTGTTTCCACTCTTGGATTTGTATCCTTAAGGCTAATACTCTTGCATAGGTTTGATATCTTTCATTGAAGAGGTTTACCATTGTAGGCCAACTATGAATTGAATTTGGTTTTAAAGACCTGTACCACACTTTATCTTGGCCAACGAGTGTTATAGGGAAGAGATTAAGATTGTGTCATCCATTCCCAATGTTGTTCCATACACAAGCATTAGAGAAGGCTTGTAAATGATGTTGCATATCTGAATCATAGCCTCCTGAGAACTTAGGAAAGTTATTTAAATTAAGCCTGGGTAAATGACTTTTCTTATGATGCTTGTGGAATATCTAAACAACCTGTTTTATATGCATTAGGCTCTTAGTGGTGAGTAGGGGTTCATCGTCACTAAATAGTTTACGAGTTTATGTGTTGGGACAATGTTGTCTATGTTTATGTTGGAATTGTTGATTTTTCCCATGGGTTTGATTTTTATTTCTATGTTGATCCATTAAGGAATAGCCATCTATGTCACAACTTGACATTGAAAGAGAGGGAACTAGAAGACTCTTCATGACTTTTTTAAGTCTCCCAATCATCCCATGATGTACTCTTGCTATCCATTGATAAGGCCCTAGGCCTTATGGGCCCCCTTGTTCTAGGGGATGTTCCATATTTACTAGAGGTGTCCAAGTTGGATGAAAAAAGTCCTTGAGTATTTTTGGGATGTCTATAAACATCTGAATCTCTTTCATAAGATTAAGTACTACAAACTTCTGCTACATCATAAATTTCATTGGTTCTCCAATGAATTGCCTTAGTAGATGTTGCATTATCACTATCTTGTGAAAGAGACATTGTTGTGAATTGTGTGACTTAATTGAATTTAATTTCTTTTTCTAAAAGATATATCATTAATACCCTGTTACAGCAATCTTGTATGATATAACTAATCTAGATAACTAGCACCATCCCCGGAAATGGCACCAATGATGAGTAATGAGGTACCCCTACACCAACCATATGAATCATAGGCATTCATGTGTGATTCAATAAAATTCCATAGACTTTAATTACCAAGTAGGATAGAGCTAAATGGTGAGTTCATGTTGTTCATTCAATGTCTTCCTAGTCTCACTTGTGAAATGCAAGTGTATGGTTAAGTGTGACTAAGGCATAAGTTTTTTATTATTTTGTATTTCATCAATTTGATCGCCTAAAACAAGAATAAAAGTGAGAGTAATTAAGTGTTAAGTAAACTATTTCTAATCTAGCCTAATGTAAGTAAGCATCCCCACTTCCTATACACATCCTAAACTTCGTGTAAACATTATTGGGTTGTCAAACACTAACCATTTCTAAGCTACCAAGTGTCACATGTATGTTCAAAGGGGTCATGCTTGTGTATTCTAATTAGTTGTTTAATTAATCAAAATTAATTGCTGAATGAAAAACATTAATGTAAATTGCATGAAATCATGATATGTAAATGCATAAAGAAAAAAAGTCTCAAGTGCTATAAGGATGAATCAAAGAGCTCATCTTTATTATCAACACAATGGTGTGTTTAGGTACATCAATGCTTGAATAAAGATCCGATCACACTTAGACCTCCTACTATGGGCACTTGGAAAATATTCTAATTGTCAAATGAACAAACTTCAAGAATTTCACTACTTGACTTCAAAAAAACTACCCCCAAATCATGTGCCCAAGGACTATATTTATAGGCTTGGGAGTATCTTGCGATATCACATGCCCGATATCACATCTTGGGTTGTAAGATCGCGTACCTAATATCGTGTACCTGATATCATGGCCACTCCAATATTAGAGCTTATAAAAAACATGATTCATCACAATGTATTATATATTATACATACTAGTACTATTAATACAAACATAATAATATTTTTACATGTTTTACATGATTATTTTATCAAGTATATCATCATCATCATCATCCTAGCCTTGTCCTAACAAAATAGAGTTTGCTACATGAGTCCTTGTTAATTGTTCACCTCTATGAATAACTAGATGTGATTTTATCAATCATATGCATCAATAAATCTAGGTTTTTCTAGTTCATGGAAACTATTATTTTCATTCTTCTAATGGAATTTTTTTATTATTTTTTGGGCTTCATCATTGTTACATTCTTCCATACAATCTTATGAGATCTAGCTATGGTTTTTTTTTACTTTTATACTTGGTTCTCTCTTGAGAACTTCATGATTTAATTTTGTTAATTGATTACTTCTTCATTCCTCCTCTTAAGGAAAATTATGTGCTCTCTAAACTCTTCTAGTTAGAAGCATGTTACTTCTCATGATGGTCTTATGTAACAATAATATATAATGATATGTCCTATCGATATAATTTAGTTTTTATGTCCTCATCTACCAAAATCATGATTAAATGTTCTTCATCTTAGACATTTCTACATTACATAGTTTCTTCCCTTTGTTGTAGGTTCAATTTTATTTTTTGTATTCTTTGATGAAATGACTTCTATTTATGTATCCTCCTAATAGATGCTTGTTGTATTATCTATATAACTAATAAGATGATGTTTTCATTTTTCTAGTTGTTGGATATAATTATCAAATGGATTTGATTTATGCTTTTCTCTTTGAGCATTTTCATCTATTTTTAGACTTGGTTCTTGTGAGTTAGATCTTCTTTTATTTCATGTGTGAACTTATGTTTCTATATTTCTTCTATCTTTAGACACCTTTTCCATTTAGCCCATATATTTTCATACATATTTCATTAACCTACTAGCATTATGCTTTTTGTAGGCTTCACTTCTTTTACAATGTTACCATGCTTTCTCCATGATATTTTACATCTTCATATCTATTACCAAGGTACATAGATGATCTTTAACTCTTGTGTAAGATCACATCTTTTTTTCTTAACTATCATGTCTTATATCATATGACTACATGAAATACTACTATTATCAAGAGATTGTTGGTCATGACATAAATAACTACAAGAAACTAAAAGATGCCATACAAGATGTCATAGATAAAGATAAGATTTTTGTGGAAAATGAACTATCCTCTCTACATCTAGATAGTTAACAACTAGAATTTTTTCAAGTTCCTTTGAGAACAAGTAATGTCATTACAACTTTCAAGCTAGAAAACAATGCTTACTATCCTCCATCAAAGGATTCATACATTATCTATTAACCAAACTATAAAGATCATAAGCAATAATCCTTACCATCCAATAAGTCATATGTGACTTGCTACTTAGATTGTACCATTTCTTCATCACAACCAACTTGCTCTTCTCATATGTCATATTAAATCAATACAACCTTTGGTAACTAACATATTCATTTTTATTTACTCCTTCATATATTTCCAATATGCTACTCCTACTTTCCAACCTCATCATTCTAAATTACAAAAACCTTGAGGCAACATTCATGTTATTCCAACTAATTCATCTTTCATACTCTCATCTATTCCATATTACTTTGTTAAACTTCAAAGTATCCTTCACCCACTCTAGGTCAATTATCTAGCTAATATTTTCCATCTTTCTAAGGGAGGATTCTTACTTGCATTCATTAAAACAATGAAGCATAGTTACATAGGTTAAAATAAAATGTTTCTAATGCACCCATGAAACTCTCTAAAGCTTAAAAGAAGGTTTCTTTTCAATAATGATACGAGCCTACCTCTTCAAGTAATCCTCTATCTACATCCAATTCATATGGGTAGTCATAGTGGCACCTACTCTATAAGCTTCTTAAGAAATAGATAACAGAGAGCTACAGTAAATGACTACAACTATTCACTTCAAAGGAATTAGATTTTTCTTGTATGATCTCAAAGTAACCTCTAAATAGCATTGTGCTAGTCTATATGATGTTCTTAAGAGAATTGTTGTTCCAAGTGATATTCCTACCTAGATAAAGGATATATCATCCTTCCTTAAAGTTTCTCACTATGGATCAAACAATTTCAACTTTTGTGATGAAAACATTAATGTTGACTTGAAGATTTAGGATATTTATTAATTACCAATTTACATAGCTATTAAAATATCACCTGATGTTATTATTACTCTCATATATATTGATGACAGCATAGGATGTAACATGATTACATGTACTATTATCAAATATCTTAATCTCCATGATCATGTAACATTCAATAAAACTTAAAAAAACCTAATTTTCTTTAATGATATGCAAGTACTAATTAGAGGTTCCATTAGATTTCTATTTATAGTAGGTGATTCTATGCAATTTGAAGCTTTTTTCATGATTATACGTGAGTGTCATAGTGAAAATAGAATATTACGACATCCTTAGTAAGCTCAACATCACATAGTCTCATCTCCTATCCATCATGAAATACACTTTTCTTTTTGAGATCATGAAATAATCATTCATATCGACACACAAATTCCAAGTGTCTCTCTCTTAGATTAAGAGGCACAACCTTATCAACTTAACAATAAGCCAACTAATATTGAAATTGAACCTATAGATAAATCTATAGCTAATTATTCTTTTAAATCTCCTATTGCTACGAAAGACTTAATAGACCTAAATGATGAATTTATCTCTAATGTTGGATTCAATGACTTAAGCTTCAAAGAACTCGATATTTCTACTACTAAGAAGAAGGTTTCATCTTATCCTTCTTATCCTACTACTCATAATTTTATCATCAATCAAAATAAAGTAGACACTTAAAACTAAAATAAATTTATTATTTTCCATTTTGATGAGGACATCACCCAACCCTTGTGTAAATTTCAATGTATGTTGGATATCTATGTGTCTTCTTGTATTGACCTTTTGATGATGATTACAAGGTGCTTTTCCCTATTTGGTAGTGTTTTGGACTTATTTTGATGAGTCTAAGAGGTTTTGGGGCTATGATGACTTGTTTGGAGATGTTTAGAGGTTCTAGACCTCAAAATAAGCATTTTTAATTTTGGCCATGACAAGATGGATGTCTACACTAATAGTTAGATGTCTATACTACATATTAGACATATATTATTTCTCATAGACATCTAAGCCAAGACATATATTGCAAGACATCTTCTCCAAGATGTCTACTCTGGCAACTTTGAACTCAAGATAGACATCTACTATTTCCTTTAGATGTATAATGTGGATATTAATGGACATCAAATCAAAAGATAGATTGGGGGAAAGACAAAAGGTCAGATCATGAAGCTCTAAATAAGATTCCTATGCTTGAGAAAGAGTAGGAGGAAGAGATTTGAAAGGTCTCTTCAGAGGTTGTGCAAGAAGTGTTTGATTGAGAGGCAAGGGAGAGCACTTAATAGAGGTTAAGAGAATCTCTTATAAGTGTCTTGTCTTGAGCTTTAGCTCCATTATGAGTAATTGAGGATTGAGAGGGAACATGTGTGAGCTCTAAGATTCTTGGGAGAGGTTTGAGTTGAGCTTCACTCCATATCTTTTATGTAATTCTCTGCATATTGAGAGCTTTCTTATAAAAAGGGTAATTTTCCCCAATTCATTATCTTGTCAAGACCCTTGACATTGTAGCTACAACATCATAAGGCCTATGCTGTTATAGTTGTCTTATCTATGATGTTTCACATATAAAAATATATATGTAGACACAAGCGCCCTTTTCCCCTTAAAATTTTTCACATTTTTCCTAAATGAGAGAAGTGTTATTGTCTATTTTAGATCCCAAAGCCTTCCAAGTATCATAAATTCCAAACCATGAGCACTATTAATGTGATTTAAAAACCTTTAAGCTTCTAGAGTTGAACTCTTTATCATGAGGGATCCTAAGCATAGATTTCAAAAAACTCTTTCTAACACTTATCTCTTGAGCCTACTTAGGTAAATACTAAAAATAATTAACTTATTAAATAATTTAACAAATTAGTTACCTTAGAGCCTAGGGAATGACATTTTGTATTTACCCATTACTAGTAATATTATATTTTTTAAAATTTCCATCCATTCAAAGGATCAAGAAAGATTAAAATCATAATGTGAATGATAAAACATTAATGATTTATCCTTGATAACTAAAGATAATACTTAAATGCACTCTAGAGGTAGATAGCTGTGGGAGAAAAAGGCACATGAAAAGAATGCTAAAGGAAAAGGATGAGGATTTGGCTAATGTCAACCATAATAGCCACACATAAAGGAACTAGAGAGAGAGCAAGAAGTGGATCAGCTTTTGTCACAAGGTTAATATTTGCAGTAGTTCATGTAAGCAAAAGGCTCACTGTCACCTATTCCAATAGTAGGTAGATAAATCATGCTTTCTCATGCATGTGTAGAGGCTATAAGTAATAAATTCCATCATGGATGGTATGATCATGGAACTTAATTTTTGACCTTTTCTTCAATTTGCATCATAAGAGATATGTGAAAAACTACAAGCTTCTCCATTTTAGCCAATTTTTTCAGCTAATAGGGATGGGTACCTTAGGGATAATTTCTAGGTTTAGCACAATAAGCAAGAAGATTTCATAGTTAGGATTGAGGGAATCACAACATTTTATACTATGCATACCATTGGCATAGTGTTATGATTAGCTAACATGGGCATTAAAACTCTTAGGATCTTAACTAGTTTTGATCCTAATATCAATGATTTATGATTGAAAAGATTCTATGGGAATAAGAGCAAGCAGTATGAAGTCATCACAATAGCAAAAAAAAATCTACTTTATGATAGGGATATACCACATCTACCCTACTAAGTACTTGAATAGAATATCTACCTAATTAGATACTAATGCTAAGTTCTATGCCTTACAAAATAACATCATCATATTATAGGATGAAAATAAGGGGCTGAAATTAGAAAATCCAACGTTAACTAAATTAGCTAAGGAGAAGGAATAATTAGAGTATCAGCTAAGTCAAATTAACAAATAATTCATAAAAGCATACATAGATATCAAGAGGTTAGCACAAGAGAAAATAAATCTATGTAGATGTTTGTGAATTGTAGTAGAGGTCTACAATTTAAATTGAAATCTAGAGAATTAAGGTCACTAAACAAGATATGTTCCTGAGAAACTATAGGAAATAGGTGGGCCTCCACAAGGAAATCAATAATAAGGAGATCAAGGTAGCCAACATCCAAATCAATAATTCTTTGGGATAAATTATTAATGTTTCTTGCAAGAGCATTCTTGATTGTCTAATAGGAATCTACCATGTAAAAGTCAAGACCAAGGACCTAAAAATAGAGGAACTAAGATATTATATGAAACTTAATAACCTTAGGTATGCTAATTTTGTCATGTTAACAATTGGCTACCCTAGAAATAAAGTGAAAAAGTAAGCTACAACTACCTTTTCCTTGTTCAATCATGATAATAAGTTGCATAATGAAACAAAGACAAAGCAACAAATAATATAGGTGGAGCTAGATGTTCTCTAAGCTTATTGTACTAGGCAAAGTGATGCCATAGAGAACCTATTGAAAAGGATGGCATAATACTAGGAACTCAAAGGAAAGATGAAAGCATTCAATGTTGAATATAAATTATTTACTACCTAGTTTGTTAAAGTAAATAAAATGTTTCTAGATATGCCATGTTCATGAAAGATCCTAACAACTACCAATATAGACAACTTGGCTTGGAACATTGATGATCCACAGAATGATGTAGAGAAGTACTAGATGTTACTTAATCACTTTTGCATAGGAGATAAAGCTACCAATTTGTTATAGGAGCTACCATAGTAGGAGGAGTCATCACCACCTTCAAAGACATGAAGACATACTATTTGGGATTTTGAAGACCTGCAAATTTTATGATCTTTTGATATATGTTTATTTTGTCATTTTGTCAATCACTTGAATAAGTAATATAATGAGGCACTTAAGTTCGTTAGTAAATTAGTTAAGACACCTCCATAATTTTGTAATAAAACTTTATATTAATTTTTTTTAAGTCAAGGACAAGTTTTTAGTCAGTCATGAGGATATGATGAAAGATTTTTTACATGCTATGATGTCATGACTATAATGCTATGACATTGTAACTATGCTATCATAGGCTTTTGTACAAAATCATAAATATGATGTATACAAGAAAGGTTAATTTTGTAAATATTTATGACTTACCATATTAAATGCACCATTTTTGATCCCATAGTAGCTAAAAGTTTGTATTTTGTTTTTACAATACTTAAAATTGTTACCAAGTGTTTACAACATGGATTCAATTTAATTGTATAGAGTCTTATTCGAGTGAATTATGCTTGAAGACTATCCATGAATGAAAATAAGATCAAAATTAATTCTTATTCATTGTAGAACTTTGACATAGCTTAATTTTATATTTAATGCACTTTAATTTTCAATGCAATTTGGTTAATATTTATTTTCTATATACACTTATTTAATTATTTAATGCTTCATTACACAGTACTTACGTAGCATGAGTATGACTAGTTTTGAGCATGAATACATTAATTTTTTGTAATCTTAATAGTGTGTCACTTAGTACACTGAATCATAGATACTTGGTAATTCAGTAATATTGGCATAAGTTTAGGATGTGTAAGGAAAGCTAGAAATTTATACTCACTAATTAGGCTAGTATAGATTTATTTCTTGCAATATCTTAGTGTAAGTAGATTTTTAATAATTTAATAATTTAATAATATTTTTAATATAGCCCCAACAACATCAATATCATATGTTTCAATCACACATAACCATTTGTAATACACACAAATGTAATTTATGAAACATTTTCATTCCAAGCATATTGAAACCAAAGAAATTTATGAAGGAAATATGGTCCTTTATCATCTATTAAACTCCAGAGATACCAAGTTCTCTCCCAACTAGTAGGATCCTTTTCTAGTTGTCCAGTCTTTATAGAATGATTCCTACATTCTATCTAATATGAAAAAATGTTGATTTCTAGATCATATTAATAGAATCTTTTTAAAGTGCTACTACATGTAGCCAATTATTGTGTCACAATGTAGAATTTTTTGATAATTTAAGGCTAAGTATGCATTTTTTGAGCAGTAGTTTATCTTACGTCAATTTTTCTATACTACATCGACATAACATGTTTGGTTTAAAACATGTTTTATTTTTATTATTTCATTTACTAAGCCTTCTATCTATCTCCCATTTTACTCTCTCTATAGCATTTTTCTTCATAATTCCCTATTCTATCTATCCTATTCTAGTACCTAGCATAATTTGTGAGGTTTTTGAGTAACTAAATACCTCCTTACTTCATGTGAGGGTATTATTGAGTGGAATGGAAAGGGGCTACTATTTCGATAATATGTACATCACATCCTTTATGACCATATAGTGTGTAGGACTTAGCTATGCCCCATTTATATGGCTTAGCATCATTCTTATGATAAGTGTATAAGTGATATCTTCATTTCTTCCATTTCTTTTTCCTTTTTCTTTTTTCATGCCATAATTTTTACTCTCCTATACTATATTTCTCTCTTCTTCTTCTCATCTCCTCTCCTTATCTATCTTGAGTGTATTATTGAGTGGAATAGGAAGGAGTTACCATTTCAATAATATGTATATGACATCCTTTTCAACCATATAGTGTGTAGGACTTAGGTATGCCCCATTTATATGGCATAGCACCATTCTTATGATAATTTTATTAATGATACCTTCATTACTTCCCTTTCTTTTTCCTTTTTCTTATTGCATGCTATAATTCTTAGTCTCTTGTACTATATTTCTTTCTTCCTCCTATCATCTCCTTTCCTTATCTATCCTTATTTCTCTATCTATTTAGCATTAGTGAGGCCATACAAGTGTTTCTGCCTTAATACAATGAGGAAGTATTTAGTGTAAAGTAATGTGAGGAACATGAATATTCATATGAATGGGGTAAGGGATAGGTGGATTTTAGGGATGAGGTTGTGTTCCACTTCTATGACATAACATCCCATAATTGGTGTATTGGTGATGTCCCTAACATGTTTCTTCCCTACTTCTATTGTTTTCTATTTTTTATTATATTTATCTTCCTATCTTTCTCTTTCCATGATCTATTCTAGTGAGGCTAAATGAGTGCCTTTGATTTACTTTGGTGATGGTGTGATTAAGAGAATTGAGTAAGTTAGGGAGTTCTCTGTATATATTTTATGTGCTTTTTGTGATTTATCCATTTCCCATTTCTATGGTGCAGTACATCATTGTAAATGTATTAGTGATATCTTAGAATTTCTTCCCTATTATTCCACTTTGTTCAAAACCATGTTGCAATTATTTACCAGTTTGTATCTTTTGTTAAGGAATTCTTCTTAAAATTTCTAGCAATATTCATCAAGAGGAGATAATGTTGTATTTACCTTAGCTTTTTTCTACATAAGTTAAAGCTATAGGTATTTTTTATGATTTCTACAACTCAAGTCATGTTCAAAAATCCCATTCTTAATGTTTCACATCATAAGTGACATGAGACGTTAACTTTAGGAGATGTTGAAGTTGAGGGCTAGGAAGAACATTTTTGGCTAATTGTTTGTTAAACTTTAGTTTTGAAGGATAACATCATTTCTTATATCGATCTTAACTTATAATTACAATTAATTTTGGTGCTTAACATCTAATGTAAATATTATCTTTTGATGTCTACTATCACACCTCTATGTCAGTTGGATCTTTAACATTTGCTATAATTACACACATCATTCTTCTGTCTAGAAACTTCTAAAAGATTGTATGAATCCCAATACGTCATTTCTTTGTAAGCTATGAGACATTATAAACCTATAAATAGGAGTGTACTTGTAAACAAGAAAGGGTTTGACCTCTACTAGATCTCAAGATAAAGAGATAATTTGTTTTTCAAAAAGGAACCATTTTCTTTGTAATTGTCTCTGTAAGCATTAGAATTTCTTAGTGTTCTCAACCCATTAAAGTTTCTAGTCTCCTTTGCTTTTCCTACTAGCATATTATATCCCTATTATGTTGTCTTCCTAACACACAATGAGTTTACTTGGATTTGATTCAATCTTTCTTCTTACTTTGCCAATTTTTCATCTCCGATAGTTTCTATCTTTTGGTTAACAACTTCATCATGTAAATATATTAATGAAAGAACTGTGGTAACATAAGTCCTGTTTAGTCACCCTTGATCTTCTGATTGCATCTCAAGGATTATTGCTACTTCCTACCATTTTTCCTTCTAGTTACTTTCAAATTTTAGCATTCTTTTTCTAATTTGTAAGAATATTCATTTATAATACATTATCTATCATCATATAAACGTAGAAGTAAGATCTATCTTTAGTTTTCTAGATCTAGATTTATTTTGCTCTATGATGAGTGATGAGCATACCCTACACCCAACTGTATGAATCACTAGCATTCTCTTCGTGATTTGGTCAAATTCCAAAGTCTTTAGGTTTCTAAATGCACTAGTTCTAGAAGGTGAAACTAACCATTGCAATTATTGTCTTCCCAGTTCCACTTGTGAAGTTCAAGGGTATGGTTAAGTGTAACTGAGGTATATGATTTTTGTCATTTTTTATTTTATGAATTGAGCTGCCTACCAATCAAGAATAAATAATAAAGTAATTGAATTGCTAAATTAATCTATTAAATAATTAATACTTAACTAATCCTAACATAAGCATCCATTCCCAATAATAGGTTCTTGTGTTAATTATTATTAAGATGACCATCATACCTATTTTTCCAAGTTTCATATCAATTCCATACCATTAACAATGGCCTCACATTGATGTGCTCCTTCGTACCTACCATCATGAGTTTTTAATAACCACAAAAAAATGAGCATCAATTCAAAAAGAGAAGAAAGTAGTTTTAGAGTTTGGTGACAAAAAAATTTAGGCCTTAGTTAGAGAAGTATCTTCAAACATGGGTAACATGTCATTATAGCCCCAAAACCAATGCTTTTATACCAAGAGATCTTCAAAGACGTGTTTTTATTCTTGTTTTTTTTAGTGAATGGTAAACACACATTACAAAGACATACTTTCTCTCATAGTGTACAAAGGGAGTGATGATACATCCTATGATGAGTTATAGCCCTCAAGAATTAAGTTAAAAAGAGAACCCAACAAATTGCCTTAAGCTCACACCCTTTTCCATTTCCACTTGGTCTTTGTCATTTTCATTAAGCCATAGTGATCACTAGTTAATTTTAGTTTCATGTAAGAAAAACCATATTACTTTGATCATAAAGACCTCTTATTTATATAGCTAGAAGGATGGATGATGTGATCTCACTACTTTATATGATTATTTATCCAATCATATTAATAGCATGGGACCCACCACATGTTTTTTGCTTCTACATCATAAATGGAAACATTATTAGCAAAACATAGTAAATATCCATAAAACACAAAGGAAATGACTTAAGAAAGGAGAAAATTATAAATAAAGGAAAAGAAAAAAAAAAGAAAAAATAACAAGAAATGGAAACCGTATTAAGAATAGGAAAATTTTGAAGAAGTATGTCACATCTTCATTCCCAAATGATGCAACTACATAATGAAGATGGTGTCTCTTCATAATAAGTGTTATTGTTATCTTAATAAGAACTAGAAGGGTAGTTGTAATTAAGACCTAAAAGGGCATGTTATAATAATGGATATGTATTTTAAGGTAACTATTAGGGGTATGACCTAAAGCATTTATACTTGGGGTTAGAGGTTGTGCCAGCATGGAAATGACAGAGCCAATATAGGTAAGTCATGGAGTGACAATGTTGGTATAGGCAAGTCACGAGAAGTCAGGTGAAGTGGGACAAGTAGTGGACTGGCCATCCCTTCTGGCTGGATTATAGGGCTAACTATGTTGACAGTGCTAGATTGCCTCTAAGGGATAGATGCCAAAGGAAGAAAACTCCTAGGAACTCTCTCATAGCATGATCTAGATACACTTTTCCATATCAATAATGCATTCTTTTCTTTCTTTTTCTACATTTTTCCTATTATTTTCTTTATACATAATGTTGAATATCACTTATATTTTGCATTGGTATATTTTATTTATATTGGATGTCTAATATATCATATATTGGATGTTTTCCATGACATCTAGGGACGAGATGTCACAATTGGTATCAAAGCAAACCATAACCCAAGGATCATTCAAAATCATGGGTTGACTACAACATGAATTGGATGATGAACCTTGAAGCCAAAAGACATGGAAATCCATTAATCATCATTGGATGTACCATATGTTTGTGATGTAAGTCATAAGATACCTTTGCATTGACTTCACAAACAATGGATCAGGCATCTAGATCCCAGCAACCAACAAAGTTTTTTTCATGGATATCATTAACTGATGCAAATTTAATCACACCTCATCAAAATTCATCAATTACAAGAGATGTTGGTAAGATAATGATACACCAATCTACGTAACTCTTACCCATATTAATACTATAATTATTAATTGATTAGGATTATTGTCAAATTTCTATCAAGAAAGTTAGTAACCATGAGCTAAATTGATCTTGTTTTGTTGAAATTCACTATCCAATTGATCTAGAAGATTCTAAGTTACCATATGTCAACCTAGAAATGTTAGTTCAAAAAAATAGGCTAGTTTGGTCCTTTTAATTCCTAAGAAACAACTCAATTTTTTAAACCTAAAACTATGTTCAATGCGTAGTACTCATCGAGACAATTCCAACGATACAAATCTTGTCTCAATCGGACTTACAGTTTGGGAGATCTTGATGTTTAAAGTTTCTCATTATATGTGTATTAAAATAATATTAAATTATTAATTTATTAATTTATTATTTGAACAAAAAAATGCTAAAGTTTTAGGGTTGAGAATTGACCTGAAATCATCATTTATCCACACTGAGCCCTTACCTTGTCATCAGTTGAACCACCATGTCAACCGCCGAGGCAAGGTGGAACAAAAAAATAATAATAAATTAAAAAAAAATGTTAATTTTGAATGAGAGGCCATGGGTTCTAACCCAGGAACCCATAGTTTTAATTTAAAAATAAAAAATATACATATTATATATATATATATATAACATTAATTTTTTTTAAAATATAATATTAATTAAAAATATATAATAAATAAATATATATATAATAAAATATAAATTTAACAAAATTNGAAATTGAGCCTACATGCCTCTATGACTACCATCCACATGCCTCTGCCACCACTACCACTCTACACTACACCACATCACATAGGTAAACCTTCTTTTGCACTACTGCACAACCGAGTTCACCACCATCGTTGTTGCATGCACTTAAACCCTTGATCATCATAGTGGAAGTACATGCATAGCTGATCCATGTGTGTAGCTCTACCTATAGCTACATAGCCTACTATAGCCTAGTTATAACTATAGAGGATTGGCCCATGTTGCTACAACCGTAGCATAACCCATGTTGCACTGCCCATGTAGCCCTAAAACACTACCCTCTGCATTCCACGATGCTCCCTACCACCTCCTCTTTGTCAATCGTCATTGCACCAGCATTGCGCCTTGCATTGTGCCTACCCACCACACTGCACTATGCCTCGTGCTTGCCAGCACTACATCACTACACTATGCTGTGCCTCACCTACTACTTGCCTACTACTTGCCACACACGCTACCTATCACTGCCACCCATGTTGCCCATCACTACCACCTTTGTTACCCATCATTGCCTCCCATGTTACCCATAACTACCACCCATGTTACCCTTCACTGCCATCCACACTGCCCATCATTGCCTCTCATGTTCCCCATTTGTACCACCCACATCACCCATCACTACCTCCTGTGTTGCTCATCACTAGCACCAGTGCTACCCATCGCCTTTTCTAATGCCATTGATCACCTCCTCCACTGCCACCATGTGAACCTTGAAATGGTGCATCACTGTGGCTGTTGACAATGAAATGGCAAATTCTACATTATATGATAGAAAATTTTCAATTGGTTGTCAACTAACAGAAAAATTTGAAATTCACATCAATTAATAAAAAATTCAAATTTTCATTGTTAAACTGTTGTTTGAAATTAGGAATTTACAAAATAGTTTCCAAAATTTGAATTTGGCATGGTAGTAGTAATAGAGATAAAAATTCCATAATTAAGCATGCTCACTCTAGAGTAGAACTAGGATGGGTTACCTCTCAAGAAGTCTCATTTTTCGCACCAAAGTACTTAGACTTTAGAAGCCATAACATTTGATTTTAGAAATCTTTTTCAATGAATGAAGATTTTTTTCCTATATATTTCAACCTTCCAAGCTCAATGGTGGAATCAATTCCATCTTAGGGAACCCAAAAAATTAGGTTTCACTCCTTGCCTAATATAGTGCCTTGAGATCCTCAAAAGTTTAATTTTCACATAACTTTGAGTATATGATGTCCATTTTCAACATATGAATAGTCCTTTCTAACATTTTTTATCCTTCTAAACTTGATGGTGAGGTCAAATTTATCATTTGAACATCCTATACTTCAATGATATTGTAATTCAAAATTTTAGGCTTTAATACTTAGTGCATAACCCTTGCAGATAGCTTTAAGATCACTATGGCATGTCATTAGTTACACTGCCGAAGTCAGTGTTCTCAAGGGGGTAGAAAGGTCATCAAAAGCAATATAGTTAAATATTACTAAAAATTAGGTAATGTAATTATATATTATAAAAATTAGATAATATAGTTACACATTACTAAAATTATATGATGTCATTAAATATTACTAAAATTAGATAATATAATTATAAAAATAGATAATACAGTTATTCAGTTGATGTAGTTGATTATTAATAGATGTATTAGTTAATGATCAGTTGATGTATTATTTGGAGAATTAGTTTAAGAAATAGAATAATCTTCAACCATCAAGAAAAAGGTATATTAATCCATCCTACAATCAAAACATAGGGCAAAATAACATGGAGACTCAAAATCTCATTTCGATGAGTATGATACTCATGAAGAGAAATGATCTAAATAAGACTCCAAGAATAGGAAAGAAAGTTGCAACATACAACATGCTTGCAGGATCCCTAGTGAGTGAGAAATAATATCTGCTATGTTCATCATGGGCCTTGGATTGACACGAATATCAATACCCATGCATTATAGCAAAATTGCAAGATTTGGATGCAGATGTCTTGTGCTTATAAGAAGTCTTACCATGGGAATTTCTATATCAATTCCAACCAAATTTTGAAAAGATGAGATATAGAGGTCTTTATAAGCAAAATGGTTCTTGTGGAAGTTATTCTTTTGAGCCATACAGATTAGCATATTCTAGAAATTACAACATGGATGGTTGTGTGATCTTTTATAATGAAGCCAAGTTAGAATTGGTACAAAGATTTGAATGGAGTTTAGAAAATATGATTTTTGAAATTATAGAACTTCAAGTGATGGGAAAGAAAGAACAATCAAAATTTTGGAAAAATCACATAGCCCTAAGTTCATCTATCAAGAAGATTTGTATGCATGGTTAACACACATTTAATTTCTAAACCAACATGTTCAAATGTTAGACTTTCTCAAGGAGCATACTTGAATAAGAAAATAGAAGAAAGTTTGAGGAAGAAGTTATTCCTAAGTTGTACCAATCCAATTCCATTTATTCTTTGTGGAGATTTTAATGCAGAAGTTGAAAGTAGCATTTATCAATTCTTAAAATATGGATTTGTTAAGAAATCTTTGGAAGATGAACCTGACTTGAAGAAGATGTTTCCATCAATTTAGCATACAATTTCATTAGCCAGTGCATATTCTATTTACTTTAAATCTTTAGTAGATAAATCAAATTCTAGAATCTAGAAACAAATGATGTTGATGGATAGCACTCATCAAGAACCACAGTTTACAAATTATTCTGCAATGATTAATGAAGATGGACCAACAAAAATCTTCATTGGGACTTTAGATTATATTTGGTATGATGCCCCATTCTTTCAAGTAAACAAGTTACTAGAGTTGATTTCTAAAGAAGAAGTTGAGAAGAACCAAGATCAAGCCTTGCCATCCCAAATAAGACCATCTAATCACATACCACTTACGGTAGAATTACAGTACTCCCATTAGTTCATAAGGTTGATCAAGATCCAGAAGTATCTCAATCTTACTTTTATTTCATGATTTTATTATTTTATATTAGTGTTTAATTTATATTTCAATTAGATAAGTAAATATCTATGATAATAAAATTTGGGAATAAAGAATTTTCCTTGCCTTCACTTGAATAACCATATGTGAGTTACACATTGTGTAACCCTGGTTAGAACTAGTGATTGGTAGTTGGTAGATATTTAATTCAGTTCTTATCATTATCTCAAAAAATGAAGTAAGTATCAAGAAAGTAATATTTAATTTTCCATATAATCTTTCTCACACATGTCTTATTTGTAGAATAAACAAGAGACAACTTCAAGTTCAAAGAAGAAATCAAAATATTGGAGCACAGAAGCATGAAAGAAAGCATTGGAGCTAGAAAACGATAGAGAACATGGACTCATTCAAGGATGAACAAAAGCTAAAGGAGGTAGATTGTCACATCCCCATTCCCAAATGATGCGACTACTTAATGAAGATGGTGTCTCTTCATAACAAGTGTTATTGTTATCTTAGCAAGACCCGAAAGGGTAGTTGTAATTAAGACCTGAAAGGGCATGTTACAATAATGGACATGTTTCTTATGGTAACTGTTGGGGGTTTTACCTAAGGCATTTATACCTAGGGTTAGAGCTCATGCCAGCATGGGAATGGTAGAGCCAGTACATGCAAGTCATGGAGTGATAGAGTTGGTATAGGCAAGTCACAAGAAGTCGAGTGAAGTGGGATAGGAAGTGGACTAGCCATCCCTTCTAGATGGATTATAGGCCTAACCATAGTGGCAGTGTTGGATTTCCTTTAAGGAATAGATGTCAAAGGAAGAAAATCCCAAGGAACTCTCTCAAAGCACAATCTAGATACACTTTTCCATATCAATACAACATTCTTTTCTTCTTCTTTTTTTGTAGTTTTCTTATTATTTCCTTTATAAATAATGCTAAATATCAATTATATTTTGCATTGGTATTTTTTATTTGTATGAATAATGTCTAATATATTGTATATTTTTTCCTCAAGCTTCTTGTGGGTTGGTATAGGAATCATGTTAACCATTTGAACTTTCAATCGACAACTATATTCTTTGTTATTATTAGTAATAGATGGAATATTTTGTCTCTTCATAATAATAGGTTCACCTTTTATGTTCTATGTTGAAGTGATAATGGTTGTTTGCTTTTGTGTAGCATTAGACGATATTATTTTTGTGAGGAAAGGGCTTTCACTAGATTGGCCTTGTGCTAGTCTTGATAAGCTAGTAGGTCTTCTAGTTTTATTCATATGTGTGGGAACTATCCTAAAGAAGGAACATTTTTGAGACTTATTCTTAGATCTACTAACATGAACACTCACTTGTATATTCATGGTATGAGTAGCATTCTTTTATTGAAGTTATGGTGCTAATCCTTCCTACATTGTTGGTGGTGACTTATCTTGGAGGGAAGTATGAGAGTATTGAGGATGTGATGGATGATGAGCAACATGGAGTGGTGATCCCAAAGGAGATTTTTTAGGTTAATGGTATTCACGAGGTTAATGGGAAAACAATTTATTGAGCATAATATTCATAGGAATCTAGTTGGAAATAAAGATATTATTGGTTTAGTGATGGCATCTTCCATGATTGTGGGTTTTACCATTGTTGTTGAGAGTAGTCTTCAGGTTAATGAGTCCTACTTAGATAGTACATTTGGTTGTAGGAATATCTATAATTTCTTTGTCAATAAAGTAATCTTCTAGGCATTTGTTTTTTCATGAACTTGAAATTCAAATAAAAATATCCAAACTCTTGTATATGTAACATAACTAGGAAATAGTCCTTTGGATATTGTTATTGACAAATATTAGGTTCATCCTCCTTTGAATTTGAGTCTACAACCTCTTTGCTACATCTATTTTTCATTTTTTTCAACAAGTGTTCTTCCCTAATTTCTTGTTTTTTTTGTTCGTATTTAGATCATTTGATCCTATTTGCTTTACATTCTCCACTATGATTTTCAAGTTGGTTATAAATTTTTCATCCAACTACTTCTACATCTTATCTACCCTTTCTTTAATCTCAATTATATAATTTTGTATTAGTAAGGTTTTTTGTGAAATCACCTTATCAAGAACTACTTCTTCTCCTTGATCATAAATATGCATCTCCTTTTAGCAAAGGATTGGATCCTAATTATATTCCTCTACACTCTTCATTTTTCATAGCTCTCCTTCTTCTTTTGCCACATGTTTAGTCAACCTTTGTATTGGATGGACTCTCAATTCTAATCATCATCCTTTAGCATAGATCCCAAAGCTTTTCCTCATTTTTTTTACAAAGTCCATGTATGATGTGACGAAGCCATTCTTTTTGGGAAAATCCATGACCTAGACATATGTGTAGTAGAGACTAGTATTTTCCCAAGGTTGCATCAAGGGATTCATGGTTGTTTTTCTTGCATCCTTGGATTTGTTTTTATAGATTAGACTTTCTTAAATAGATTTTGTATTTCTCATTGAAGAGCTCAGGCATTATGGACCACCAATGGATCAAATATAGTTCCAACAATCTATACAACTTTTAGCTTCCTCTATTAGTATCCTAGGGAAGATCTTACACTTTTAACATTTACTTTTAATATTTTTCAAGACATAGGTATCATGGAAGTCTTGTAAATGATGTTGTAGATCATAATTATAGTGTTCCAAAAATCTAGGAATGTTATTCATATCAAGTCTTTTGATGAAGCTTTTCCTTTTATACTTATGGGATATTTTAAATGTCTCCCTAATCTATATCATGCTTCTAATATCCAACAAGGGTTCATCATCATTGAGCATGTCATGGTGATAATCCCTAATTATATTTATCTAATTGTGATAGTCTTGTTTATGCTCCATTAGATACTTTTTATCTTGATTTTTGATATCTATTTCTATCTTCATCTTGACCTCTTAGTGAAAATCTATCTCTATACCTACATTCATCTTCATCAAAACCAGATCGTAAAGATGAAGAGAAAGATGGTAAACTAGGTGAATCACCATAGCTCCTATATCTTCTCCTATGATCACTTGGTTTCTCTCTTTAAGATTAGCTAGAGGTCATAGGCCTTGAGGCCCTTCTTATTCTTATTTGTGGATTTGGTCCATCCTCTTTAGGATTGTCTATGATAGCTGAATGTAGTAAAAGTTAAAATGAGCATATGAGATCCTTTATTATAGTGGTTCACTTCAATTCTCTTTAATATAGATCATATCATTACTTCTACAAGTGTTCTCATCATATAATGGACTATCAATCCTATGTGAAGAAGACATATTTTTAGTTAATAATATGTGTGAGACTTAAAATATTAATTTTTCCTAAAATATAAGTTTTTAATTCTTTTATAACAATCGTTTATAATATAACTAATCTTGATCACTAGCACCATCCCTGGCAATGATGGCAATGATGAGCAGTGGGTAATCCCCTATGACTAACCATACGAATCATAAGTGTTCATGTGAAATCTAGTTGGATTTCATGGATAGAAGTAGTATGACATCTAGATCATTAAGTATTACTCACAGATCATTATCATCTCACTTGGACTAGTGGTTGCTTTTTCATCTATGGTTTAGTCGAAAGTGAGGCATATGATTATTGATGTTGTGCAACTATAGCTAAGCTACATAAAAACATAAAAATTAATTATTTAATTAATATAATAATAAAAATAAGATAAATTCTAAGCTAGCCTAAGGTCAATGAAAATCTATTCCTATCTTGTCATACACATTTTGAACTCATGCACCATTGTTATGATTACCAAGTATTATGCTACTAGGCAAACCAAGCAATAACAGTACTAGGATTACTAAGTAGACATGTGTTTATGATTGAAAATGGTTGTGCTCATTCCTTCTATTTATTAATGTGCATGAAAATGTAAATGTTAACTAAGTACATAAAAAGTAAATTTCATTGAAGGTAAATCTATGCTAAGTCAAACTGTTGTAATGAATATGAATCAATCTTGATCTTATTATCATTCATAGAATATATCCAAGTACAATTCCACTCAAATAAGATTCTATATGATTGAATCAAATCCATACTATGGGCACTTATTGAATATTTTCTAAGATTATGAAAGAAAATTATAAGAGTTCAGCTACACAATTGAGCAAGTGATACCTCTTTGCAAAGGTTGTGTGCATATATATAGGCTTTATATGACTTAGTGTTAAGGCATATGCACCAATGCATTCAAGGATGCATTAATAAGGATGCATCAATAGGAATGCATAAACATAGTTGTTCAATAGATGATGTTTCATTAAATACTGATCAAAGATGTAGAAAGTCAGTATCAAACTCTAGAACTAGACTTTATCTACCAATGGAGCATAATGCTATAACTTTTCAATAGAAAATGCTAGACTTATTTGAGAGTATTAAATTTGAGAAAAAAAATCCAAAGATGAAAACAAGGGAGTCATGAGTATCTTAGCATAGCCATGAATAAATGTTTTTCACTCTTGCATAGATTCCTAGGGCATGATTTTTCTTAGAATAAATAACTTAGATACATAATTGATGAATTAAGAAATCAAATAGGAGAGATCCTTAGTATGTATGTCCAATGGAGGTTCTCTAAATTGTGAACCATTGTATACAAAGGTTAATTGATCAAGTCGGTAAGGAATAAGGAAGGCTAAGGAAGAGGGAATTTGTGAAAGAATATAATATGGATTCATCTCTTCAAAAAAGAGATGTTAAGGTCTATGAGACATATGAGAAAGAATCTATGATAGAGGTGATTAGAAGAAAGACCTTACCAATTTAAAAGTCTATATCTAACAATATAGAAAAGGTTAAAAAGATTCAAGATTTCATAAGTAAGAAGTTTAAAACAACACTAAAGATAGTAGAAGAAAGGATAGAGAAATATCTAACCAAAGGAAAGGAAAAAAAAGGAAATAGAAGAGAAACTCAACATGACATGTACAAGTATAAAGAAAAAGCTACTGTTGCAGAAGAGGTTATTGATTCTACTTCCAAAAATAAATATGGGTGTGATTTATGCAAATACAAATATCCTAAATATGGGTATTTGCATTCAAGGATGTTTCCCTATCATGACTCACTTATAGGAATCAAGGGTATATGCATTAAATTTAAAGATTATCAAAATAAATGTTCAAGAGGTTATCTTACTTGAAATATAACTACATATAACCCTATTAACAATAACCATAGTATATCTTGATAAGGATCATCCTCAAACTCATTAACAATGGCACCAACCAAAAATGATATAACCCATAGTCATGAGGGATGCTACCACCAAGATAAACTATCCCCATAGAAAACTAGATCCTTATAACTACTATATCTAGTAGCCAATTTTTTTTTGAGAATACATTTGCCCATATTTATTACCACTACTATATTGCTAAATATCATCAACCCATAACTCCATAAGCTAAGTCACCATATTATATTTCTCATCAACCATGCAACATCCTCAACAACCTCCTACTTAACTTCCTTTAGTTTTTCCACCATCAATGTAAGCTGAACTAGCAATATAGCCCCAACAAAAAGTGCAACTAGATTTGTAAATATACAAATGGATAATAATACCTATAACACTAAATGAAAATCTAGAAAGTATAATTTCTTTAAGATAAATCCTAAAATTGCAAAGAGAACTAGTAGATCTACAAGCCCATCCCAAAAAAAGCAAGAGATTTTTGATATGACTCCAATCTCAATTTTAGTATGTCCAAGTTGTTTTAAAAAAGTATACTTCTTTCAAACTAAAGTGTGAACATTAAGACTACCATGTGGACTCATATAGTATTAGACTAGATAAAAGTAGTGATTCTTCTTAAGAAAAGAATAGATTCTAAAAGTCATTTAATTTATTTGCAAATTGTTAGAAATTTACAATGTAAAGATCTACTAGATCTAGTTTTGGATTCAATTTAATCTCTCAGAAATGTACAAGGCATGAAGCATACTATCATTAAAGAAGTGTAACAAAACACCAGAGCTTGTAGATTAATTAGTCACAATTTATTTGGGATAGGTAGACAATGTAATGAACACTATTAATGGATAATCGTATTCAATAAATTTCCTTATGATCAATGTGAAGAATGATAAGGGAGACCTTCTTATCATTATCAGGAGAGCATGGATTGGCACAATCGATGCTAAGCAAAGAATAAGAGATTTATATTTGGAAATTTCCTAGAAATATGAGCATGAAGCCATGCAAATACAAAGAATTCCATGAATTATTTACAATTATGAGGAATGTAGTTGCAAAACAAAAGTTTATAACATCAAAATAATCCTTATATTGCACACAAAAAACTTGAAGAAAGAATGTGTGTGCAAGAAAGGCAAAATAGTTGCCAAACAAAAAGAAACAAAATGGTTAAGAAATGAGATCATAAAAATATCCAAAACATGCATGGATAGATCCAACTCACTTATTAATTCCTATCCCAAGAAAATGACCAAAATAGAGAACCTATAAAAGAACATATTAGAAGCTAATTGTACATAAAAAAGAACTAGTGAACATAGAAACTCAAAATCTAAAATCAAAAATAAGAAAGCTCTAAATCCTTTAAAACTAAAATACAATTTGGTTCAATAAGGTATGTATATCCAAATGATCAAAATCTAATTATCATCAATGTTGCATGAGATAACAAACGAAAACATAAATCACTAAAGATGATAAATAGAAAA
>MNCI01037350.1:1240-11718 GCA_015680685.1 Gnetum montanum
TTGGTTTGACCATTTTTGCATCAAACTTCATGACTACGCACAATACGCTCGTTCGCGTATTGTGCATGTGAAGAAGAGGTGCACGGCGGGCATGTTTCAACTGTCTTTGGGTTATATTACACTCATTCACGCTGTGTTGCGTGTATGAGCGTAATGTAACATGGAAATAATGGATTCAAGCTGTTTTACGCTTTCTTACGCAGTCGTGCGTAACGAAGCGTAAAATAATGTTTAGCTTGCCGACGTGATACGCTGTGATATGCTACGTTGCATGATGAGCGTATGATGAGCAATCGCACTTTCTTAGACTTTGCCTTTCACTATTCTGGAGCTCATTACGCTGCCGTGCGTAACAGAGCGTAAACCTGGCCTTGAACAAAAGACTTAGCAAAATACACAAGAAGTTGCATATTACGCTGCTCAAGCTTCTCCCTATGCCGAAGTAACTATCCTTCTGATGCTGGACTATGTTTGAACAGAATCACACTGAGTGCCATTACGCTACATCACGTGATATAGCGTAAACAGAAAAAGCATAGAAAGATTAGGAATCTGCACAAGAAGTTGAGGACTTGATGCCACGCGCCTCTTGGTGTTGCTCTGTCTTATTCTCCCTCCTAGAATTCTGACATGCGCCCTTGCCTGAATTGCGAATCTTTGCCTGAGGCCGACTCGCAATTTTCACAGTGTTTCAATGGCCCCTCTTTGTTGATGGTTGGAGGGCTTACCCGAAAGATATCGACAAAGAATACAAAACACCGGATTGGTAGAAACAAGAACAGCGTCCATCCATGGCTACTCAGGCATTGCCCTGTCAATATGGAAGAGCAAAGCTGGGAGAATGGGAGATAGAATGACATAGTAGGAAACAGGTTCGGGGAAGACATAACATAGGTCAGGATGGTAGGATTATGGAATACGCTTACTGAACGCACAGAAACGTACGCACACGTATGTCAACAGGAATGCTTTCAGACGAGCATAGCGTGTCAGCCTGAGATCTCTCTATCACTGATTATAGCAGGAATGCTTGCAAAAGGAGCATGACGCATCACTTCTGCGATATCTCAACCAGTGTGAGTGCGGAAAATGGGTACTTGCATATGTAGCTTTTGCGTATGGGAAACGGGTGGTGGGGATGAAAGGAAATAAGAGCTAGGGGTAGGATTGTGAGAGGTATAGGCATGCAGATCTAAGTGGTCAGGCAAACCTGAGCAGCCCTCTCAACACGTTGTTGTACTTCACCGCTCAGATGGATGCACCTTTGAACGACATCCTCCAAAGCAAGTAACTTGCAACCACAAAAGAAAACAGAGGACACCATTGCTCATGCGAACAAGAGGCGAGGTTGTCGAAACGAGCGCCGTTTGATGTGAGATAGAGTGATTGGGCCAGAAAAAAAAAGGAGCTGGAGCATGAGGGCAGAGCTGCCAATCCTGATGATTGGCCCAGCATATCTTCGCCAAAAGGCATCAGACACAGTGCAGCTAACTGGTTGTACAGGAAACCAGCTAGATGAATTTGCAAAGCCGGCGGAGGTTCCCGAGGTTGTTGTCGACGAGGATTTCGTCGGGGCTCCAGCTGGCAAGACTAAACTCTCAGAGGTACCACTGTTGCAGTGGGCGCAGTGGCGGCATCTCCAAGGGATCAGTAAGATGCCTCTTAGCTCATCCGAGGAATCAGTAGGATGCCGGTAGGGTGGCGACGTTGGGACTGTCCCATTATCCACCTCGTTGGTTTTGCAACTGTACAAAGATGATCACGCTCGCTTGATTTACATGGCAGCAGTCTGTAAGGCCCAGTTTTAAGTCCTGGTAGACTGCCATTACTGGTTTTAAGTCTCAGCAGACCATGGTCCCAGTTTAAAGTCTGGGCGGACCGAGAAGTGCTAGTTTTACGTCGTAGCGGACGGTGGTATGTCTGATTTATGGTCTCAGCAGACCATGCTATGGATGTCAATTTCATATCATGACCTAGGGACATATCTGTGTTGGTTTTATGTCTCAGTAGATGGCTACTTACCTATGCCAGTTTAGCGTCATGGCGGACGCATGCAAAAGATGCCAGTTTTTCGTCTTGGTGGACCTATACAATACTGCCAATTTTACATCGTAGCGGACGGTTACAACTTGCCAGTTTAGCATCATAGCGGACAAATATTGCCAGTTTAGCATCGTGGCAGATGCATGCAAGGAATGCCAATTTTACGTCATAACGGACGATGGTTGCCAGTTTAGCGTCATAGCGAACTGTCAGTGCCAGTTTAACGTTGTGGCGGACGAGTATTGCCATACCTGCTGTTAACACCGTAGATGCTGTTAAATGTAATACCGCTTCAAATACACATGATTTGCAGGATTTGGTAATTCATTGTCGTTGACGTCTGCTAACTTGAATGCTCCGTTGTTGTACACGTCGACCACCAAGAAAGGGCCTTCCCAGTTTGCAGAGAACTTGCCTACTGGTTCACGCACAGCCTTGAGGACTAGATCTCCTTTCTTGATCAGGCGTTGTTAAAGGTTGTGGCGATGCTTCTGTCTCTGTTTGTCTTGATACCTTTCAATCGTGTCAAGAGCCTNGAGGACCATTCTCAGAGAAGGAATTTGCAACTCGAGAGGCAGCACTGCTTCAGACCCGTAAACCAGGCTATAGGGCGTACTACCCGTAGCCGTCCTACATGTAGTACGATACGCCCATAGCACATAGAAGATTTGTTTGTGCCACTGTCTTTTGTTGCCGTTGAGCATTTTCTTGAGCAGATTGATGATCACTTTGTTCGTTGCTTCAGCTTGACCATTCGCTTGCGGGTAATAAGGGGAGGAAAAAGATTGTCTAATGCCCAGGTTATCACAAAAGGATTTGGTTTCCGTGCTACTAAATTGGGGCCCATTTTCGGTCACGATAGTCATCAAGAGACCAAATCTGGTTACTATATTGTCTAGGATAAGATGACAAATCTGCAGAGATGTGATCTTCCGCAGGGAAATAGCCTCTACCCACTTTGTAAAATACTCAGTAGTGGTAATAATGAAGCTATGACCTATGGAAGATTTCGGCGTGATGGGGCCTATAATGTCTAGTCCCCATCGCTGAAATGGCCATGTTATCTGCGTTGTATGTAATTCTGTAGGTGACACGTGTATGAGATTCGTGTGACGCTGACACGTGTCACAGGTTTTAACCTTTGTCAAGCAATCCTTTTCCATGCACGGCTAGTAGTATCCTAAGCGATGGATTTTTAGGGCTATAGCCCGTGGTGCTACGTGGCCGCCGCACAGTCCCTCGTGAACTTCGCCAACTATATGTTGCGCTTGGTCTTTATCAATGCAAGTAAGCAACATGCCATCAAAGGAGCATCTACAAAGAGTTTTGTCTCCGATGATGATGTATTGCCTAGCCCGCTTGCGTATCACATCCTTCTGCGCACGTGTCAATTCAGACGGTAATTCGCCCTGTAAAAGGTAAGTTTTAATGTCGTCGTACCATTCAGGTGTGCTTCCCTTGAGAAGAGAAGAGATTTGCACCATTTGAATGATAGGATCTGCGCAGTCTGTTATCAATGTAGGACAGGTGTCGAAAAGATGTGCAAGCATGTTCAAAGCCAGTGTTGCCAGTGCATCATCCAGTGTGTTATCCATGCATGGCACGTGCTGGGCATCGATGGTCGCGAATAGTCTCATAAGATCTTTAGCTGTATCGCAATAGGGCTGCAAATGTACAGCCTTGCAGGCGTAGGCTCCTGTGATCTGATTTATGACAAGCATCGAATCACCCCTAATCACCAGGTGTTGAACATCGAGTTCACCGGTAGTTAGTAATCCCCTGAGGAGCCCCTCGTACTCTGCCACATTGTTCATACAGGGGAAGGTCAAGCGATAAGCGTGGAGACGCACATCCTCAGGCGATAGCGTAATAACAGTGGCAGCACTGCCACCTCTAGCGGTTGAAGCTCCGTCAAAATACAACGTTGCTTCGGGGCCTATCAAGACAGGGCTTAAACTATGTACATGTTCGTCACGGAACTTTGGCTCTATAGTTGCCTGATTGTTAATCGGTGAAGTTATTAACTGGTCAGCTATCGCTTGGCCTTTCGTAGATGATTGGCCAATATAGTGCAAATCGAATTCTGCCGTGATAGCCTTCCAACGAGCTATTTTACTACTCTCGTATAAGTTATGCGTAATGGCCCTAAGAATGTTATTTTTACAAATGATGTTGACCTTGCTACGGAAAAGATAATGCCTACATTTCTTAAGCGTAAAAACTAATGCTAGGCAATTACGCTCTACGTCGTTGTACCTCGTTTCTTACACACATAGAGTAGGACTTAAGTAGTAGATGGGCACTTCCGACCCATCATCCCTCCTTTGACAAAGTAATGCTGCTAACGCTACGTCCAACGTCGCGAGGTAAATGTAAAATGGCAAGTCCCTTTGAGGTGGGAAAACCATCAGTAAATGTTGCAGTTCTTGTTTTAAGCTGTCAAATGCACGCTGACAATCGTCGGTCTATTCAAAATTAACCCCCTTTTTTAGCAAGTGTTGCATAGGGTGTAACTTATTGGTCAACCTCGAGATGAACCGGCGTATAAATTGTAAGCGTCCCTGTAACCCGCGTAATTTCTTGAGGTCTGTAGGAGGCATTAACTTGACAATGGCTTTGACCTTATCAGGGTTAACTCGTATGCTGGCTTCCGACACCACAAACCCCAGCATGCGTCTGGTTTTGACTGCGAATACGCACTTCTTTGGGTTAAGACGGAGCTCGTATTTGGAGCATCTTTTAAGGACTAACTCTAGGTCCCCTGAATGATCCTCAGACTTTAAAGACTTAACAGCTATGTCGTCTACGTAATCATTCAGTCTTCCTAGGAGGTAATCGCTGAAGATGTATGTCATGGCTCGTTGATACGTTGCTCCGACGTTCTTTAGACCAAAATGCATCATAGTGTAACAAAAGGTGCCCTAGGGTGTCATGAACGTTGTTGTCAATTGATGTTCTGGGTTAATGCGAATCTGGTTATAGCCTGAAAAACCATCCATGAAGGATAGCAGCGCATGCCCAACTGTTGTATCCACTAGCTGGTCGATACTTGGCAATGGGAAGATATTCTTGATTGTGGCCTTATTCAAATCTCGGAAGTCTATGCAGATGTGTATGCTTCCAGTCTTCTTTGGGACGACTACAATGTTAGATACCCAGTCCGAGTAATCGACCCCACGGATGAAACTAGCTTGATATAGTTTGGTGATTTCATCACGCATGGCTAGCGCGATCTCTGGCTTGATTTTGCGTGCCTTTTGCCTAACTGCTTTAATCTGTGGGTCTAAGATGATGTTATGCTGGATTAACCTAGGATCTAGTCCAGGCATATCCTTGTATGACCATGCAAAGACAGTAATGTTGTCTTGCAGGACCTGTTTTATAGCATCGTGCGTTTTTTGGTCTAATAAAGAACTAACTTTAAGCGTTTGAGCGTTACCCTTATGCGTAACGATAGAAACCTCACTGAGGGGGTCTTCGGTTATGTCCCCAGCCTCCAGGTCTAGCATGCGCGTCGACTGTTCTGGCCACTCTGGGGATGTCTCCGACGCAGCTATGGTTACGCCTTCTAAAGGGGGGTTAACATCTACTAGCGTGGAGTCAAACTGCCCGTCAAAGTTAGGGGTACTGAAAATGTTGCGTCCATTTACTGTCTCTCCTGCAAAACTGCTAAGTGAGTAAATGATTAGGAGAAAAGTGACGTGATGTCGCCGAACGTGGAAGGCTAACTGAATTTTGAATATTATAAACAAGCTGTAATCAATGCAACCCGATTACAAGGCGATAAGATGTGGTAGTTTAACGTCATTTCGGACAGTGGTGCGTGCAATATCAGCCACATTAATATCTTGATTTTCGGGTTCCGTTTTAGGAAAGTCCCGCTTAAATCGGATATCAAGTCGGTGATCCTCGCATATAAGTAAGTGGTGTTTTGATGAGGACAAGCTGTTGGCTGTTGTGAATTCGAATTCATAACTATTTTTGAGCGAAGGAAGAGTAGAAGATCAGAGCGTGTGATTTTGTGAAGATTTGCAAGTGTTAAACGGTGAAAATTTCTGAAGCTGTTGCAATGGCACGGAAAATCAAGAGGAAGAACGTAAAACTGGCCAAAATTGATGAAGTGCAAGAAAATCTGGATCGCGTTTCGCAAGCGCTGATCGATGTTCGTGACCCTACGCCTTTGAACCAGTAGGTCATTCCTTACATGCTTATGTTTGTTTCAATGTTTGCTTTTCGTGGTATCTTTTGCGTGAATGTGGATTTCAAAAATTGTGGACCTCAGGTTAATGCGAGGGTTTGATGGGGTTGCATCTACCACCGTTGTCAGGGACGAACCTTGCGTTATTGCAAGGGTTTGGGTGATTTCGGCCTGGATAGCTAGGTGTAATTTATAAGTTTTCTGTATTTGTCATGCAAATGTAAATGTAGGTATTAATGTATGTATTGGGTTTTCTATACAGCGTTGCGCTAAAGCCCATTCTGATTGTGCTGGATATTGTCGGGGTTTTATGGTGTGTAAACCCCATCATCCCCCATGTCCCTCCCCTGCAGGCGGTTGCAAGGGAAGGTCATATGGTTTTGACAGGGTGCGCTGGAGTTTCTGTAGTTCTTGCTGCACAACTACAGCATTATTGTTTGGTTTGATTTGTCTGGTGACATCGCCGGTGCCCTTTTAGAGCACCTGCTGGCGGGTTCTGCGCAAGGGATTCTGGCCTTTTTGACAGACGGGACCATCGATACGGGCCGTCCCGAGGACCGAGAGCTTAGCGCCCGGGGCTTAAGGAGCTTAAACTGGATCTAGGAAAGGCCTTGATTCAGTTGTTATCATGCATATAACACGTTGTTTGTGGCTCGCCATGTCTTGACCTATTTCCAGAACCCACAAGGCACGGTGTACTACACAGGCGGGTAAGCGAATTTTATTAATTGTCTATATTTTTTTTTGTCGTTATATGTCTGTTATCGGTGTGAAATGTAAGAGAAGCCTATGTGCAAAAATGTAAGATAAGCCGATGTTGTATGGTACAGGTTTTTTGTCCATGACAACAGGTTAGTCGGAAATGCAGATGCGTTGTCATGGGCCGAAACGGCAATAAAGGCGTTTACCTCAACTAGCAACGTGCGTGCTGGTGTTATCGGGAAGATTGGCTTTGACATGCATGAGTACCCCACCCGCTACGCTAGGGCTTTTGAGAATTGCCAAAGACTCGGGTGGCTGCACGATGACTGGACCTTAGATCTACCCCTTGCCGTTGAGGACGTGCAGAGGAACCTGCTGCCATTTCCCCTGCCATTTGGACCTGGTGAGGCTGTTATATTGCGTAATATCGTTGTAAATTGTGGACATTGTGTAATAGTGTAAATTTTGGACATTGCGTAATTGCGTAATATCCTGAGAGATTACCCTTACGATTTTCGGCCGCGAGGTGAACACCATCTTCTTCCGCTACGGTGACATCAAGGACGCACAACGCTAGCTCGGCCACTCGACGGCCCCGATCGCAGTGACCACCAAGATCCGAGCAGTAGGGCTAATGCATCTGTTTTTAGCTGCGACTCCTGATGTCCCCGCGAACGAAATGCTAACCCTGGTGAACTCCTTCAATGAAAAGGCAGAGCATTTCTGCACGCGCGTACACAACGTACGCGTAAGCTTTGACATTGACGTTCAGCTCTTCGCAGACCTATTTGGCGTCCCCTCGGATGGCCCTCCTGTAAGTGAGAAGGCGAAGAGGAGTGTTGCCTTCTAGGATTGGCTGAAGGAGTGGGTAAGGGTCCCGAAGGAGACTAAAGGGTTTCCTTGCAAAAGATTCGAGATGGGCATTGCTAAGACACTTTATCCCCTTTTCCGGGCCCGGACCTTCCCCAAAACTCTCTCGCAGGGGAAGTTCTTTTCTGTAGAACAGACCCGTATTATGCGAGAGGTTCTGGAGGAGGGGACCCAGTTCAATTGGGCAAGCTATTTTGCGAAGGGACTGCGTAATGAGATGATCAAGCTTCGCAAGAAGCTTGAGTCCTGTTTCAACGTGCATTACGCCTTCTTCATAGNACCTCGCGAGGGAAACGCCTAGCGGAAGAAATTGTAGAACCTGCAGCTCAGCGTAAAAGGCTCCGTATAGCTGAGGCCCCTGGGAGTGACGCGGGTCGAACTGTGGCGGTCAAAGTTCAGCGGAGTAAGCCTCCGCTTGGTAAGCGTGAAGGAATTGTATTACGCAATGTTTGTTTAGATGTTTTGGCATGATATACTAAGGTGCTGTGATATGACTAGTGAGAATTACAGAGGAATTGACCCCTGAGACAGGGGCAGTAGTATTACGTCATGGGGAGGAGGCCTCAATTTTGGAAGAAGAGGCCCCAGCTGTTAGTGCGAGCCGTGCATAGGCTCTCGTGCATGAGGAGGCCCCAGCTATTAGCGGGAGCCGTGCACAGGACCAGGTACATGAAGAGGCCCCAGCCACTGGAACTAGCGACACATAGACTCAAGTGCGTGAAGAGGGAAAGGGGACGGAAGACTTTGGCGAAGTTGCCACTGTCACCAGTAGAGGTAATGAATGTGTTAGCGAGTTTGCAGGATTTTATTAATAGATGGATTTTCTAACTGGATTACGCTATAGGAGAAGAGGATGTGTCCACGTCTGTCATTGTGAGCAGAGCGTGGAGAGACTTCCCTGACAAATTTGCCTTCATGGAAGGCGTTATCAGTGACATGATCAAGCGCCTGAAGCGCGTCAAACCTGGAGCTGGTACGTTATGGTCGTAATAAGTTTGTGATATCACATAGTGGTAATATGTCATCAACGTTTGATGGTTGTTTCTGTTAGGAGCTTGCCTCCGATGGGATCCCACGGAGCCCATTGATCTGGACATAGTGGAGCCACCATCCGATGAAGCAGCCGTGCCACGTCACATTTATGAGAAACTACGTAAATGTCTGTTACGCTCGACACGCTCCTTATGGGAAAGTAGGGGCGTAAATGAAAATCTATGGAAAACGTTGCAGAGGTTAGAACAAAGGGTTGAGTCTCTGTCCAAAGAGGTCGGAGACTTAAACTCACGGTGCAACTTCCTACAGGCGCGCGCGACAGGGGATGAAGACTGGCATACCGCTATTATCGATTACTCCCGGTATTGGACAGCCATCAAAAACAGCGTGCAGACCAGTTGGGTGTTAGTTGAATAGCGGATGCAGATAGAACTCCTAGCCCAGAAAAGCCAGGACTGGAGGGATTATTGTGCAAGCGTACAAGAGTGGGGGCAGAAGGAGAAGGATCATAAGCATTTGTACAAGCGAGAAAGCCTTGCTTATCGGAAACTCTACTGCGATCTTGCGATCAGGGCCCAGTCCTTGGAAGTCTTCCTGGACGTCATCGGAGCTTCCAAAGCCTTCAAGAAGTTTGAGGAGCAGGTGACTGTAAGTGCATCCCCGGAAAGGGCGATGACTCTCCCTGGGGGTCAGGCTACAATCCCTACTTTCTTCCCGGACCCACCCCGCTGGAGCAGCATGGAGAAAGGGAAAGTGAAGGCTGGAGCTACCTTGGGAGAGGATGTATGGCCAGATCTAACAAAGGAAGAGATTATGGAGCACCTGTGGGCTGGCCTGGACAAGCTTCCCTTTGCTGCGGAAGCGAGGCCGTCGCAAGTAAGTTCATGCATGACTTAGTTTGCATTTTCCAATTATGATGTTAAGTCTTGTGTAGCTAATGTGCTTACTGTATATAGGTACCAACTGAAGATAGGGAGGCAAACAAGCTGAGGAGTTAGCAGAGGAAGCAGCAAAAGCCGAAGAAGAAGCAGTGGAAGAGGAGGAGCACAGCGATGAAGAGCGTCCCCCCGTGGACCTGGCGCCGGAACAAGAACCTCACGAAGAAGAAGTTCTTCGTGAAAGACTGATTCCCAGAGATCACGGCCCACTGGAGGATGATCCACTAGGGCTGGATCCGAATTTGAGAGATACTGGTGATAACGGCAGTAGAGGAGATGCGTAATTGTAGTTTACGCATAGTTTTATTGATGGTGAAGTGAAGCATTGTTTTAGGAATGACTGAAAAGACGTGTTATGAAACCTGGTGGATGTTTTACATGTCAATTATTTTGTCTTTTTAGCTTTCGCTTTTACAGCGTGAACGTAATTATTAAGGATTTTGCCTAAGTTATGATGATAGAATGTGATAGCTAGTTTAAGGCCATCGCGGGCCGTCATATGATTCTGCATAAACTAGTGACTAGTTTAAGGCCGTTGCGGGCCGACTGCGTAGTCAAGCGTAAAGAGTCATAGTATACAATTTTGTGTAACTAGTTTAAGGCCGTTGTGGGCCATAGCGTAATATAGCAAGCGTAAATGATACTAGTACAGTATTTTGCGTAATTATGCTAAAGTGATCAAGAAACGTGAATACCATGTGTATGAAAAAGACAACAGCGTGAAGATAAATGAC
>MNCI01037350.1:12164-35312 GCA_015680685.1 Gnetum montanum
TGATCATCAGTCGTTTCTATCTCTGAACCCCACTCTTCTTCAATGTTATTAATGGTCCTAGGGGTGATTTCGTCACCGCGTATCACAACCTCCCCTCCGGCATAGGGAAGATGTATCTCTTGATGTATCGGTGACGAAACTGCCCTCAGCTGGGCTAACCACGACCTCCCCAAGATTAGGTTGAACCCTGGCATCTCCTCGACGACTAAGAAAGTGGCCTCTTTTGGGAATTGATCCTCCACCACAAACTCAATACGCACCATCCCCTTAACTTGAACCCGTGCCCTGTTGAACGATTTTATGCAGGTCGTCGTCGTGGGCGTGATCTGGTCGACCAAACCCAACCTATCCACGATGGAATAGGGAATGATGTTGGTAGCTGCACCATCGTCCACGTGTACTCTCCGGATCTGGTATTGACTGACTCGGATAGTGATAAACATAGGTTCAGTTGTCACCTGACCTTTCTCAGGATCATCTTTGATAGACCCGTTGTGGAAGGACAGTGAGGAAGGCGTAGGTTGCTCAGCTTTGGAAGGAAACATGACAGCATGTATCGCTTCCTCCTCCGCTGGCAAGCTTTCATCCACTAATATGGATGTCAGCATGCGAACCATAGCTTCACGGTGTTCTCGAGACGTCATAATCAAGTCGTAAAGGCTCAGCATTGTGTTTTTTTGTTTGAGAGCCTGTTTAACTTGCGTAAATGCGTCGAGGAGGTCCTTATCTTGGCTAGGTTGTTTTTCCCCCTTGTCTTCTTCCATTTGACCCAAGAGACGAATCTCTCAAGGTGGAACGATGTTAGTCGGGGAGCTGTTCTTTTTATTGCCAAGAGAAGGCGGTTGCGTTTCCGCACCTTTACCCTGCCCCTGAGGTACAGGTGAAGGCACAGAGGCCAGGGGCCTAGGCTTAGGGAAGCCAAGCGTAGAGTGGTCTTTCATTATGCTAACTAATGTGTCCTCTCCCTTTTGTTTGGGAGGTGAGGGATGACGCTTTTGGTTGGAGGTCTGCCCCTGCGTGAGAGGAGCAGCCTGTGGTTTTGGCACCCTAATAATGAAGGGTGCCCTAGGCATGGGCGCAGACAAGGCCGCGGCTTGGCTATTGCTGTATGACTGAGAGTGTATCCGAGAAGGTACCCATATAATGAAGGGCGACCTCGAGACCCCACTGGCTGCCGATGAAATGGTTGGCCCCCTTTGTGAGTTGGCAGGGATACGCAAAACAAAAGGTTGTTTTGGCGGTTCCCTCCTCTCACTGTCCGTACTTACCACAGTGATTGTATAAGGATCGTCGTTTGCGTTCAATGGGTCCTTATACATGTGCAATGTTTGGTTTTCTGGACGCGTCGGGTTGTTGCTGTCTAACTTGAGTGAACCATCGTTCAGCATACGTTGAATGTCGTCTTTCAACGCCCAACAGTAATCCGTATCGTGACCACACAACTGGTGGTAGTCACAGAAACAGTCCAACCTAAAAGATCTTGGAACTGGTGGTTCGTTAGGTAAGGCTAGAGAAGGGTTCTTCAGCAGTTCACAATGACGTCTATGATGCTTCAGAGCCTCCTCGAACACCTTCTTGGGTTGAATGTGCCCTGCCCCTAACAGTTGTTTCAGCAACTCAGAATTCTTTACAGGTAATGCCGTGTACTTTGAACGATCCTTATGCTCAAAGTTTGGCCTAGGCTGGGGGGGCCCTTCAGGGGTAGTTGTGTCTTGGCTGGTGCCAGCACCAGCCGTGGTTTCAGGAGGCACCGTGGGTGCCTTCTTATTCTTAGTCTTTGTACTCTCAGTCATTGCAGCTACTGTCATTGTCGATGCTTTCCCTTTGTCTTTGCTCTTGTTATGTACGTTCCTGTAGGCGACATACGTCGGGTCTTTGCTGGCCTCCACAGCATCTTGGATGCTTTTAGTTTGAGCGAAGGCCTGGTGTAGAGAGTTGGGGGAAAGATAATACAGTTTTAACTTAATAAAGTCATTGACTGCTCCCTTGAATATAGCAAGTAGATGCGAATCCGCGATCGGCTCNAATGATGGTGTGTGGCCACTGTTGCAATAACAAAGACTCAAACCTGAACGTGACCAAGTGAGCATTGGGATCTCCCTCCCCATTATACTTGGTAAAATGAGGCAGAGACATCCCTGATGGCAATGACAACATAGGGACCGCTGGACTAATCGAATCATCCTGGTAAAAGTCCATGATCTGAATAGTATCGGAACCAGCGACTTTGAGGCGTTGAACCTCCTCGATGAGAGTCTGTATAAGCTGGAAGGCTTGGTCCAGACCCGTTGACGGAGGTGTCTATGCAGAAGGCATAGGAGGTTGGACCGGGAGGACGGCGCGAGGGAACAGAAATGACGAGAGAGGTTGATTGGCTGCTTGTGGGGCGGGGATCCCTGCAGGCGGAGGGGCCTATGAAGACCACCAACCACTAGTTTGTGAAGAGGGGTTAGCCACTGCCTGTTGTGTAAGATAGGGATAGATATATTGCGGGACCACCTGTGAAACTTGCGTTGCAGGTGCAACCGGGGGTTGCACGCCATAGACCACAGACTGGGTATGTTGCACCACCGGGTTGGCCCACTGACCTAGGGTGGGCTATTGGATATATGTTTGTGGCTGCACAGCTGCGGTGATCTGTTGAGTTGGCAGGGGCGGAAGCGACAAGGTCTGCGCCAGGCGCATTACAGATATGTTGTGGGGCTGTATCTGAGGGATAAAATGGGGCGTGGTGGTCGCCGGGACCACCACTAAGATGCTAAGTACCTGCGGTGACGAAGCTGCCCCCATGTTATTATGTAGTATTTGTGCTTGCAGCCCAGACGGCTGCGCGGTGGCCTGCGGCATGGCAGAGAAATGCATCTGTGCGATCATGGCTAGGTCAAGAGGAGCGGCCTCTCCAGTGAAAGGAAACAAGGGATTTATGTACGTTTGGGGGCTCAGAGTATGGAACGAATGTTCTGACTTGGCTGCCAATTCATCCTCTTCCTCTTCCCCATGCTGGGGCTCCACCATAGCTTGTGCCGCCTGGCCCTTGGCCATGACCAACTGTGTAATGAGCTCATGTTGGTGCTCGTTCAAGGGGATGATGTCATAAGCTGTTGGCTTGAAATCATGGCCCCCTCGGTGGACCACCTCAAAGTTTTGTTTCGCTTCGACTTCGGCTCGGCTAAGAGTCAGCTTCACCTGGATCTTAACACATATAAAGTTATATTCTTCAAGGGTTATGACCATGAAAATGGGCTCTTTTCCCTGAAGTCTCAATGATCGGCGCAATGGCCCTTGAGATCCTGTTGTGCCAGGAGGTGGTCTGGCGACCGCGATAGGGTTCACAGATGTGGCACCCAAATCGGCAGGGACCATGGCGGTTTTGGTTGTGTAAAAGGAATCCATTAATTAATGAGATTAACAGTGACTGGTAATCGGATCTAAGAAATGGGTGGCAACCAAAAACACGAATAGGCTTTCTACCCTATAGGATTCCAAAGGAATCGTTGCTGAGACCGATCTACACCACACGATCTGCCGTAAACTTCCCTAGAGGTATTACGTCTACGGTTTAGGGTATGGATCGCTAACAAGGCTACCCAAAATATTCGGATCGGAACCTAAGAGGCCCTCCTTCTAGCGCCAGAAAACTATAACAACGGAAAACATCGGCAGCTGGAAAATACCGAACAAATTCCGTGTACACAATTCTAACCACAAATCCGTGCGAGGGCTATGCTGGAAAAACGAATCCGCGACGCCCTGAACGGTCTTGTCGATCAGACAGGGACTTACTAATCAGTAAACCGATGAATATCTCGTGAAACGATCTGATTCGAGGAGTCGCCAAAACGAGGGGAAAACGATGTAGATGAATTGCAACAATGATAACGTTAAACACGATAAGAGGAGGCTGACATAAGAGAAACACGTAGTTTCAAGATCTACGCTTTGACTTCAAAAATGTATATTTTGTATATCTCGTTACACTGGGGGGACCCCGATTACTGGGTGTAAAGCAAGCACAAAACAACAAGAAAACTGTCCAAACAGAAGTCCGATCTACCTCGTGGGCTAAAGTCGGGATGCAAGGAAGGTCAAGCTCTAACGTCTACCGATCAACTGTTTCTGACCAATAGAGTCTTCCCCAGCAGAATGATTGCTCCTATCGCCGGTGCTCAAAGCGAACCGTGCTCTGTTTCTGCCGTACGGTGATGCTGTCAACAATTGCCAAGGCGCTGCTCTCTGTATCTCTGCTCAAAAGTGATAAGTGCTCCAGTGCTCAGAAAAATGCCTTTGCTTCTCTGATTTGCCAACCTCTGTATCTTTGTCAACTGGGGTATTTATAGGCTACGACGCTCTGTGGAAAAGGCGCAACCCTGATGACGTGTGTCCCGAGTGTTTCGGGTACTATTGGTTTGACCATTTTTGCGTCAAACTTCATGACTACGCACAATACGCTCATTCACGTATTGTGCGTGTGAAGAAGAGCTGCACGTCGGGCATGTTTCAACTATCTTTGGGTTATATTATGCTCATTCACGTTGTGTTGCGTGTATGAGCGTAACGTAACATGGAAACAATGGATTCAAGCTGTTTTACGCTTTCTTACGCAGCCGCACGTAACGAAGTATAAAACAATGTTTAGCTTGGCGACGCGATACGCTGTGATACACTACGTTGCGTGATGAGCGTATGATGAGCAATCGCACTTTCTTGGACTTTGCCTTTGACTGTTCTGGAGCTCATTACGCTGCCGTGCGTAACAGAGCATAAACCTGGCCTTGAACAAAAGACTTAGCAAAATACACAAGAAGTTGCATATTACGCTGCTCAAGCTTCTCCCTATGCCGAAGTAACTATCCTTCTGATGCCGAACTATGTTTGAACAGAATCACGTTGAGTGCCATTACGCTACGTCGCGTGATATAGCATAAACAGAAAAAGCATAGAAAGATTAGGAATCTGCACAAGAAGTTGAGGACTTAAAGCTACGTGCCTCTTGGTGTTGCTCAATCTTATTCTCCCTCCTGGAATTCTGACATGCACCCTTGCCTAAATTGCGAATCTTTGCCTGAGGCTGACTTGCAATTTTCACGGTGTTTCAAAGCTTACAAGTGTAGTTGGGAAGATAATGATTGTTCCATGATTAGATTTATCTTTTAGATTCAATCCTATGTACGAGAACACTAGGAATCCATTGAATTCAATCAGATCATGTGTGAATACCTTAGTGATTTGTATGGTTGGGCGTAGCGGCACCTTGTCGCTCATCATTGGCACCATTGTTGGGGACTCTTAGCCAATACCATGCAATATCAATCTAGGATTAGTGAAAATTACTCAACATCATTGAAATGAACTTAGCAAAGTTAAATCATAATAATTAATCAAAACTATACTACAAACATACTAAGAAACTATTTTTAACAAAAATGTCTTCTTCTTCTCACAAGCGAGATGATTCCAAGTCAATAGTACCACAAGAATGCAAAGTGGTATACACTCATCTTGATGAGTTTGTTCCCAATTTAACTTACATGCTTCATTAGGATGAACAAATGCATTGGTAAGACATGGAAGGGAACATTGTATTGTCACCTAACCGATCTATTCCTAAGATGCTACTCTAAACTCTTACAAGGTTGGGCATCAAAGAGTTTCATGGAGAGTATGTTGTGGAAGATCATAACTTTTGGAACTACCATCCCACTAAGACACAATGCAAATGAGATCGGCAATAGAAAAAGCATTACGAAGCCATGAAGGGAAAATGGTTCACTAATCCCTTATTCTTGCTAAATCAAAAGGATGATGAGGAACCTCTTTATAAGGATTCTCAACATGTAGACTCTTCACCTCTTAACTCTGGTAAAGTGGAGTAGAACCCAAATCCTAAATTAGTGATAAATAATCTGGGATATGGTAACAGTAAGTGTCATGATCATCAAAGCACTAAGAGAGGGAGTCAAAGCAAGAACTTGAACAAGCATAATGATGATAACTATAAGGATTATGGCCATGATAAATATAGAGGAAGTGGTAGACATCACAGTGGTGCCAATCCTCCTTCATCTTCACCCTCTTTATCTGGATTGGCTTCCTCCTCTGAATATGAAAATAACTATAGGAAATAGGATAACAATGATAATCACAAATACTTCCATGCATGAAGGGATGGTAGAGAACATCATAGACATCATTAAGAGCATGACAACAAGCCTCTATTGGCCACTCAAAATGTGCTCAACATTGTAAAGGTTATTATAATTCCTACCAAGCATGTGAAAGATAGCTAAATCAAGTAACTACACATGAATAATATCCCCGAATTTAAGGGGAGATGTAACTTAGATCCTCAAATGCATCTACAAGCCTTTCACAATGCATGTGCCTTACAAAATATTGAGAACGATTGGGAAAGGCTCAAGTTATTCCCCATAGCACTCATCAAGGAAGTAGAAAGCTAGTACTAGTCTTTGGAACCAGAGTCAATCCATCAATGAAGTACAATGCTAGAACTATCTAATGACAAGTATTTGACCTACTCCAAGGTGTCAAACCTATGAAGCAAATTCAAGGATGAAAACAAGGAACACATGAACCCTTAGATTCCATCATGGGTAGATATTATTCATTATTATACCAATGTCTTGGCCATGGTTACTATCAAAGGGAACAACTTCATTACATCATAGATGGACTTCGCTCAAAAACACGGAGGACCCCTTCAATCTATACCCAAGAAAGACTATCAAAATTAAGAGCCCATTAGATATAATGGATGATTAAGTAGGTAGCAAAGGATGAAAGAGATTTGAGAAAATGTGAAAGTGCAAAAGAATATAATAGGGATCCTTCCATTAGAAAGAAGGAGATTTGCTTTTGTGATAGTGAGGAGGAGTCACCTCTTGATGAGGTTGTGTAACAAAATATCTTGCCAATCCAAAAATCTATGTTTGAAATTTTGGCCAAGGTAGATAAAATGTGGAATTTTTTAGATGAAAAATTCCAAACTACTCTAAAAATTGCAGAAGAATCAAGAGAGAAGAGTAGTGATCATGACCATAGGAGGCAGAAAGAGGCTGAATATGCCTACTAAAGGGGCAAGCTCAAAGTTGTTATAGTAAAAAAAGTTGTGGAGACTAAATCAAATGATGATAGTAGATATAAAATTTTCCACTATGAACATCCTAAGGGATGTTGCCTTGTTGTGTCACACTTATTAGAATTTGGGGTGTATGCTCTAAATCCATGACTATAAAAAAGGAAAACACCCAGAAGTTTGTCCTATCCTCAGTGAAATCCTAGGTAGTTCCACCACCAACAACCTTATTATTCAAGTGGAACTTCATGACAACCATATGAGCAATATCAGTAGTGGTAGTAGCCATATTCATGGGAGATGCCACCACCACGGCAGTAATACCCTTATAGGTAGCTAGATCTACATGGGTACTATGTTCAACAACCTATGTCTCCACATGACTCTTCCAATCATGTTTCTTCTTTCTATAATTATTACCACCCTAATAAATATCACTAAATTCATTTTCTAACTCCTAGAGGAGATCCCATATTCCATAAATACCCTTCTCATGTGCTTGCACCTATTCCTCTACCCTCAACACAACTACCGCCTACTCCATCCATGTAGAGTGAGCTTTCAACCTAGCCATAATAGTGTAATGCTACAAGGGTCATTAATCCATAACTAGTCAATCAAAAAAGTGGTTCAAAACCTACATTTTGCAAAAGACCACTCTTTCAACCCAACGGTCTTCCTAATCCATCACAAGTTCATGTGGTTGGTCATCCTTCTTCTTCCCCATCCTTTGTAAATCATCAAATTGAGAGCCCTTGAAACTAAATGCCTCCCAAGATCCACACTGTTATGTTAATTCATGTCATATTTGATTGGATTTGAGTTGGCAACCTTCGTAGGAAACTAGCAGATCTTAGAAGTCCCCTTATCTATTTCCAGATTCCTAGGCATGAACCATGCAAAGCCCTTCTAGATTCAAGTTTCGATGTTAATCTGATTTCCCATGAGATGTATACTACATGGAACCTGCTACCTCTCAAGAAGAGAAATATCAAAATAGAATTGATAGACCATTCCATGACTATTTCATTGGGACTAGTAGAAGATATTATGACCATTGTCTATGGGTGCTCTTATCCTATCCATTTCCTAGTGATCAAAGTTGAGAACAACAAGGGGGATTTTCCAATCATTATGTAATGCCAAGGCCATGGCTAAGTAATATTGATGTAAGAATGGATGTTAGAGATCTTTCCCTAGAAATTTTCAAGGAAAATACATTCAGAAATATTGAAAAGAAAGAAGTTTCATGCATCACATATAGTGATACAGGGTGCAACTACACACAATAAATTTGGTCTGTGAAAAGAGCATCCATTTCAACATGCATGCATTATGCAAATGAGGTACATATTCAAATGTGCCTATATGTAATAACCACAAAATAAGAGGGCACCTAATGTTTGATAGATGATTTTGAGGGTAGCATAATTTGCATGGAACCGATTGAGAGCCTCACATGTGCCTATGTCAAAGGCATGGATAAATTAGAGTAAGTTCATCACCAACTCTTTGATGATGAAAATGATGATACCTATTGCGAAGAGCTAGAAACCCTAAAAATTTTAAACAAGAGCTCCTAGAGTTAAGAATTCTAACTATTGGACTAAAACAGACATTTCTAAAAATGGACAGCTAGTTATAATCAATTCTAAAATTGCTTTTGAACAAAAAGAGAAACTGTTAAAAGTGGTTAATAGATGGCCAATAGCCTTTTCGTGGTCATATCCTAAACTCACTAGGATTGATCCACGGATATGCTAGCATTGTATCTATACTGATCCAACCATGAAGCCAAAGAAGTAGCCATAGTAGTGGTTGAACCTCCAATTAAAGCAAATCATCAAGAAGAAAATGGTACAACTCCTCAAGACGAGGTTCATCTATCCTATTACGAATAGTGAATGGGTTACCCCACTCATGATTGTGCCAAAGAAAGATGGCAAGTGGTAGGTTTGTATTGATTTCAAGCTATTGAACATGGGAACATTCAAAGATCATTTTCTATTGCCATTTGTCGATCAAGTGTTGGACACCATTTCTAAACATTACTATTATAGCTTTCTAGATGGTTATAGTGGCTATAACCAAATTCACATTGTACTAGAGAATCAGCCCAAAACTACATTCACAAGTCCCTAGGGGACTTTTACATATCGAAAGATGTCTTTTGATCTATGCAATTTTCCTACCACATTCCAACACTTGGTCTTGAGCATCTTTTCAGTAGAAAATTGGTAGCAGGGTGGAAGTCTTCATGAATGACTTTTTCACTTATGGTGCTACATTTGAGCAAGCCTTGAACCACCTTGATAAAGTATTAAAAAGATGTGTGGAGACAAACCTATAGCTTAATTGGTAAAAATTCCATCTAATGGTCCAAGAGGGCATGGTCCCTAGGCACAAAATCTTACAAGCAAGGATCAAGGTAGACCCTAAAGAGATAAGGTTCATCCAAGGACTAACTTGAAAACCAAAAATAGTTAAAGATGCCCAATCATTCCTTAGGCACACTAGTTATTACTAGCAATTCCTAGAGAATTTCTCTAAGATCGCAAAATCATTGGTCAAGTTGATAAAGAAAGATGTTCCATTTGTTTGGACCAAGGAATGTGAAAATACATTCCAACAACTGAAGGAAAAACTCATAGAAACTTCAATTCTACAAGCACCAAACTAATCTAGGCCATTTCATATCATGATGAATGCATCAAATTGTGCCTTAGGAGCTATGCTAATTTAGTTGGATGATCAAAAATGTCCCTATTCCATTCACTACACAAGCCAAAGCATTATGGGTGCATAGATCAATTACACCATAATGGAGATAGAATTAATGATAGTGGTGTATGCTTTTAAAAATTTTAAGCAATATGTGCTTGGGTATAAAGTGTTTATGCACACTAACCACAATGCCATTTTCTTCCTAATGAACAATCCAACAATGAACCCCTGTGTCATATAGTAGTTGGTGATCTTGCAAGAATTCAATCTTATGATGGTAGATCGAAAGGGGACTAAGAATGTGATCATCAATCATCCCTTTAGGTTAAGATGGAATAACAAATAGGGGAAGAGTCCACTCTCTAATCAATTTCCTAATGAACTCCTCTTTGTTAAAGTAATTAATGACCAAATTTCCATAGAACCAAAATGGTATAATGGCATCCTCAAGATCTAGACCATAGGAAGAAACAATAGTTTCTTCATTAGGNGTTCAATCTTGTGAACACTATCAACAAGATGGTGGGATGACCTTGTGAATGAAGGGACCCCAATAGTAGATCCAACCACTAGAACCCTTTGACACATGGGGCATAGACTTCATGGGTTTCATCACACCCATGTCCAATAAAAAGTTGTACATTATCATAGCTGTTAACTATTATACTAAATGGGTAGAAGCAATAGCTGTCATCGATTATATATCATCCATTACTATTCCATTTATTCACCAACACATTGTAAATAGGTTTAGGATGCCATGTGCACTAATTTCTAATAATGGAACCCATTTCATAGGCACCACTTTTCACAAGCTCATGCAATGCTTAGGGGTTGAACATAAATTAATAACACCTTACCATTCCCAAGCCAATGGTTAAGTAGTGGTTATTAACATGAAGATTACAAATATCTTAATGAGAACTATTAGCAAATATAGGAGAGACTAGAGCATAAAATACAACAATGCCCTCTGGGCCTATCGCTCAACATGGAAAGTCCTTATAGGCTACTCTTCCTATGAGTTGGTGTATAGCATGTGGCCTAGATCTTGACCTAAGTCTAGCACAAAGAGAATGATTGATCAACCTTAATGTGCTAGATGAAAACTGATTAATGGTCTTTTCCTTGAATGAAGTGTATAGGACATTTAGTAAACAACATCATGACCTTAGAATAAGAAAAGTGAAATTTCAACCTAGAGATAAGGTTATCTACTTGAACCCCACACACGTACCTCAATGAATTAAGTTCTAGAAATTGTGGGAAGGCCCTTAGTTCATTCATGAAGCTTTTCCTTCTTAGGTCATGTTAATTACAAACTTGAGAGCCCAGAGAAAAAAATGTTGGTCAACATTCAACAAATACAACATTTTCATGAGCCTAAGCAAGCCAATGCAACAAATACCTCATTAGATGGAAACCCTTACTCAATCTTTCAGATCACCTCCTTCCAAACCAATCATTGGGGAGATAGCCATTCATGCTAATCATTTATGTGGCTCTTTAATTTTCCTATTTTTTGCTTTGTTTTACAGTTTTTTTGTTTTACACCTTTTTTTTTCTATTTTTTTTCCTATTTTACACCATTGTTGGTACATTATATTTTTCTTGATTTTTGTTTTGGATGTGATTTTCTAAAATTTTTCTAATAATATGCTTTGTGCCAACAAGCTATAGTGGTGCAGTAGCTATTGTAAATGGTGGTTTGTACTTATTATTTTCGATTGCTAATGTCTTATTTCTATTTTTGAATTTTGGTACCGATAACTAAGACATGGTTTCTTTTTCATGGAATAGGAAGTGAATCCACGACGTCCACTCATCCAAGCACTCTACGGTTTTCCTTGTTTTGGAAGTATGAAAATCCCTTTTCATTAAGTAAAAATTTAATGAATTTGTGACCTTGGTAGTTTTCAAACTTGGAAAGGATTCAAGAGTTTGAATAGGATGTGACTTCAAGGGGATTCAATACTATTTGTACCCATCTACTTACTTAGATGCATGAGTGTTTTCATGGATTTCTTACCATTTCATATCAACCAATAACAAGAAGTTGAATAAATATTTGCATGGTGTCGTTCCCATCTAGAAAATAAATAAAGGAATATATAAATAAAAAATTGAAATTGATAGGAATTCAAAGCACATCCCTTAGATAGAATAATGGGCTACAAGCACCAATTATGGAATTAGAAATACATGTTATCCATGCCTAAAGATCCCCTCTAACTAAGGCCCTTCCTCACTTCCTACTACTCTTTTCTTCTCTATAAGGAATGGTGTTTTATTTGTAGGATCGCTCTTGTATCTCAAGGGGATGGACCAATCTTAGAGTGTCAATGCGAAGTCACTGAACATGGTTGGTTTTGCTCTAGACTAAGGATAGATTTTATTAGGTCATTTAACCACAAAATTCAAAATGAACTTTATGTGATCTTAATCAGGAACTCCATTCCACTTTCTCTCTCATCCATCTATGCTCTCCATGACTCACCTCACTGCTAGTGTCCATGTCTTTATTCGATGTCTTGGTTTGACATGCCTAAATTCTTAGGTAGATTCTTCTAGATTTTGGTCCATAACTTTCATAACCATTAATCACCTATGGGTCTCATGGACTCCTTAGGTTGAGGTTATGCAAGGGCAAAAAGACATGTGCCTACTATGGGAAGGATCCACTTGCATATCTCTTAGTTGGATTAGTTAAGTACCTCATCCTTAGACACTTCCACAATCCAAACCTTCATGCACCCCATCTAATGCATCCAACTATGCATTCCTTAAGGAAATTGCTTTAGTAAACACATTCTCCACCCAAATTTTCAATTTTTAAGTTTTCAACAACCCTCTTTGATGATTCCATAAAGTTCTTTGCAGTTCTAGAACTCCATGGATCCCACTTTCATCAGAAAACTCCATGTATTTTATGAGAAATTCAAGTTGAAAAATTTTGCTTACATCCTTCGTAAACAAGTACAAGTTGATAGACCTCCTATGTATATGAGATCCCATATATGAGACCCTGTCAACGTAGCACAAAACTAATCTATATATACATACCCACACTTTGAATTTTTCACATTTCCTTTTAAATGCTAGAGGAGTTTTTGCAATTTTTAGAGTTCAAAACCTTCTAGAAGCCATATCTTCCTAACCATTTCTCCAAATCACTCCATTCCTTGATCCTATAACTATTGGAGGTAAGCTCTTAGTCATGGGGCCACAAACCTGAAGTTTTTGACAAAAACCTTTTCCAAATATTTCTAACTCCCACAAAGGTTAATAAAGAAACCAACATGAAAACATCAAATTACAAAAGTTAAACCCTTTCAACTAGCTTTGGTAACACTTTGAACTTAAAAATTAATAAAATAATAATAAAATAACCAATCTACCATGGTCCAAACTTAGCCTAAGTGTAACTAATTGATGAGAAAAGGTATCAAAATATTTCTGACAGCACATTACATATACTAATCCTTGGATGTGTTGTGATCACAAATGGCACCAAAGGGAAAGCACACATAGGAAGGAGGACCATCGCAGCCATGGGAAAAATGACCACAAATAAGAAGGGGCTAAGAATAGGCCCAAGAAGAATAAGTAGCAACTGATGCTATGGGACCTCTTACAAAGGAGCTCAAAGTCGAATTTGTCCATCCGATTTCAAAACAAGCAACAACGACAAAGCAATCCCCCTGGGATGAGGTACCAGCCCCACAAGCAAACCTCAAGGTGATCTTTATAGAAGCCTACCTTAAGTATATCAAATCCAAGGCAGTTTAGAAAATGATGCTCCAAGAGTTGAATTTTGGCTCTTTCTTGTATCAAGCACATCAAGAAGTACATCCACTGAAGACCTCTCTTGTGTGGTCCATCATCACTTCTAGTGGGAAGTGGTACATGGGAGAGATGTTCTTTTTATAGAATAATAGGTAGGCTAGTTCAATAGTTAAGATCAAAAACATTTCGATGTTTTACTCAATGTAGGCCATTTTAGAGGCACTTGGGTTGCCAAAAACTAGGACAAATCCTAGGATCAAGAAAGAATGGTTGTAGTGGTGTTATGGCATCAACTGTTAGGAGTATGATGTGCTCACACTAACAAAGCAAATCTACTACAAGATTTTGGCCTTTTACCTCAATCCAATGATGAGGCCAAGCAAGATCATTTCCTTCTTTGCTCATGCATGTGCTACTCTAAGAAATAGATTCCCAATCAACCTTCCATAGCTAACCTATCTTGAGATAGAAAATGCTTCAAGGATAATGAACATGGAAGGAAGGCACTCCCATTTCCATGCTTCATTAAAAAACTATGTTAGAGGGAATGGATAACTTGCTATATAAATGATGATGTCTGACATCTCCATCTGCTAACTAGACAAAGATGATGAAGGACAAAGTCCTTGCAAAAGTCATCCAAGAAGAGGAGTTGTTCTCAGTAATGTCCTATCCATGGAATATCCCCATTCTAGCCCACATTGGTGATGCCACAAGGACTATTAATGATCCTTCGAGTAAGAAGAAGATGATGAAGGCATTATTGGATGCCTTTTACCTTCCATCGGAAGTGGTAGATGCAGTAGGACAACCACAACCACGTCAACCACCACGTGCTCCTAAAGTGTGAGAAGGTCCTTTGGAACCCCCACCACTTGGAACCATCTAATCTTTTCAACCATCTTCACGTCATCATAGAATGTGTTATCCAATTCTATTCAATCATGTTCTAGTGTTTAATTTTTTTTCATGAATGCCACAATTTTTTAATCAATGTCAATCCATATACTCAAGCACTTAGTTTTATTTTATTGTGTCATGTGTCAATCAATAATCCCATACCTTCCCAATTTTGTAAGGAACTTGAAGACAAGTTTTCATTTAATCATGGGGGTATGATGAAGATTCTTTAATCGGCTACATCGATGGAATGCTGTTGACATAGGATTTCCCACATTAAGGAGTACCTGTTGGCATGGCACTGTAGTAGGTCTATAAATATAGCACCCTAGTCGTGTTAATGGAAGAAAAAAATTTAGTTACTAGTAGAACTCTTGAAATTTGTTTCCATAAGAGATAGAATAATTTTCTAAGTACCCATAGCAAGAGTCAAGAAGTGTATGGATCTTTATTTGAGCACTATTGTACCTAAGCATCATTGTGTGTGCAACAATAAAGACAAGCTTTTTGATAAACCTTACAACACTTGGACTAACTTAATGATTCATTTATGCATTTATTGTTTTCATTAATTAAGTAATTAATTAAGTTAAAATGATTAAGACTTTAATTAATTAATTAAGCTAAATAGAATAGCATACATAAGTATGACCACTTCAAGCATACATATAACACTTGGTAATCCCAGTAGCACTTAACACTTAGTTGCTCAACAATGTTGTACATGCTCATGATAGGTATGGAAAGTGGGACCGAATGCTTATGTTAGGATAGCTATTTATTAATTAGCAATTAAATTAATCAAACTAATTAATCAATTTATTCTCAATCTATTACCAACCTTAGGCAAATAGAATATAAAATAATAGAAATCATGTGCCTCAATTACACTTGACAATACAATTGAGCTTCACAAGTGTAGTTGGGAAGACAACAATCATTCCATGATTAGATTCAAGATCTAGATTGAATCCTATATATGAGAACACTAGGAATCCATGGAATTCGACTGAATCACACATGAATGCCTTAGTCATTCATATGGTTGGGGGTAGGGGTACCTCGCCACTCATCAAATTCCATAGTCATTTTTCCATCTATCACTAACTTACCTCCAACCTACAATATCTTTCCAAGCATGACTATAGTTAATCCTACAAATCCATCTTTGATAGAAGGTTTTAACCCACCACCTACCCCTTTTCAAGCCTTATCCTATTCAATTCTAGTTTAGCAGCTACATGCTTTTATACCATTTCTATTACCCTCATCTGCACATAACATTCCTCATGATAATATCATGCTATTAGTACCTATGCCTACAATGGCACCTATTTATTCAATCTTACCTACTTACAATCTCATCCTAAATCCTTCCTAGAATATCATTGGGGTTTCTTCTAAATTGATGTTAGTCTTTCATAATCCTAGAACTCCTTTTACCACTATGTAGAATTCATACCTTCTAATCTAGATTTATCAATAGGTACCATCAAGTTATTTGGTACCTCTTCTATCTCAAAATTCTTCTCAAGTACCTCTAACCAACTTGCAAAAGCATTCATTCCATCTACACAATTGAAAGTCTTCAACTTAATGTACAAATTCTAACATTATGAAATGCTTTACCAAGCCTTGCTTCATTCTCCTCATTCAGTTTTCTTGGAGAAGAAGTAGTTATCACCATTGGAGTCCTTAGAATTCTCATATGAGGAATAGGATTCCCTTCAATTATAATCCTTGGCTAATGAGTTTCTATAGTCCAATAGCTAGTTATTGTTTCTGATCATCTACTCTACCTCTGCCTAGCTGTGAAACTACTTCATCAAAACTTGCGCGCTCATCACCTCCATGTGTCTAGATCTGACTAGGATAAATATTTTAGTCTACCTTTGCACTAATTTTATCTAACTAAGAAACAATTATGTAGAAGATATAATTTAGGCTTCCATGTCTCTATTCAACACTTAAACTTGTTTTTTCTTAAGCATAATCTGAAATTTACAAATTCCTCTACCAAATCCAAGCAATAATTAACACAAATCTTTGATATCCATACTGCTAGAGTAGATTTACTCTAATACTCAAATCATCTTCCAACATTAAATTCGAATATTCTAAAAGATAATTTATGTTCTAAACAATAAGAAAGCTAGCTATATTCAATTATTAAAAAGGGAAGATTACAACAAGGTTTTTAAAACTCACAAAACATCCAAAACCTCTCAAACACTCAAATGATGTTGCAGAACATGAGGCTCTACAACTACACAATGGTTATTTTCAATATAGGACACAACCAATGGAGAATCTCTTCCATAACCCACAATTGAGAGCTCAACTCATAAAAAAACTAAAATAGATAAAAATTTGACCTTGGAGCTACAACCTCTATGCATTGACTCAATACACTCTCTCACTCTCTTACCCAACTTCAACACAATAACTTACATGACATCTCCTATCTATATCTCCATGGTACAAGCATGAAATACTAATATATTTATTAGAAAACAAGAAAAAAACCTAAGCAAACCATCCATATGCTCAACTTGTAGTTCCTATGATATTTCTATCTTTTTCATCCTTTTTCTGGCTATTTCCTAGCATGGAATGGTTAATTTTGGAAGTTTTCCTAGCCGTAGAACTCGTTTCTAGCCTCCTTAAGTCATATCCTATGAAAATAGTTCATTTTGGTGAGACATATCACTTTTGGATGAGATATCTTTCATTGTAACTAGGACATCTCGACTCTTTTGGAGAGATCTTCACATTAATGAGTCGTCTCCTCTAATGTCTAAGATGTCTCATCACTATTTCAGATCTCTTTCCCAAGACCTCTATCAAAAGATCCAAACATGTCTTATCAACCCAAACTCAACCTAGATGTCTCCTATTTACCAAGATGTCTCTTTTAAGAGCCTAAATCTTAGAAAATATAACTTCAAGATCTCTAATATGTTTTTACAAAGCATAAAAACTATAAAAACCACATATAGAACATCGACCTTAGTGGCATGTATTCAATATTAGGTGATTGAGTGTTGTCATGTTTTGGCAATTAATCTTGTAATAAAGATGATAATAAATAAAAAGCTAATGATGAGGGTTCAACATTGATCTAACGTAGCAATAGGTCTGAAATTAATATTACATGCAATGTTGCTAGATTCAATAGGTGATCCTTCAATCAAAATCACTTTCTCTTTTCCATTCTATAAATTTCCTAATGATTTAGATGAATCTATTACTCAAGCTGAAGACTTGGATTCAAGCCTAGGCATAGCTACTAAAAGAGGTTAGGCTTTCACTTATCTACCAACCCTCCCAAGACCCTACATAGTGAGATGAGCACTAAGGCTTCAGGTAATAATTTTTTATTGCTTAAGAAATTTTTGGAAAGTATGTTTTTGTGCAAATTTTGGGTTATTTAGCTCATTTCTTACATTTCTTAAATCATTTAAACCTAGTTTGGAAATATCCAGGCTTGGATTCTATCCATACTCATTATTTATGAAACTCATTTTTACTGGTAGAATTGTTGATTTCATGATGGTTTCTAAGGTTCTTAATATTAGTTTTTTCAATCATCATCATGCTTTATTGATTATTCAAAAGTGAACTTCCTCTTTTAATCAAGCATCTCCTAAATTTTAAAAGGTTCATTGTTTTATTACATTTCTAAATCTTTTGTTAATTTTTGAAAAATTTGAAAGAGATATTATCTCTTATATTTTGTCAATCAAGCATTCTAAAACCCTTATTGTCGCTTGTGGTTTTCATAAAATTTGATATATGATTAAAGTGGAGCTTGATTCTCTTAAGTGAGAACTTCTTTTGCATGCTAGGAAGATTGATTATGTGTATAAGGTTATTTATTATAATCTTTCAAAGCCATGTCACTATTTTCATCAAGAGAAACACATGTTTAATAAATGTTATTTTATATTATGAAAAAGGACAATGCAAGCACATCAGTAACAAGCTACTATAAATGCTACTAAGGTTTCTTCTATAAATGTTATAGATGCTAAAAATCTTGTGATGATTATTTCTACTCACCTCTTTCTTTTACTATTGTTCAATAGAATGTATCTTTAAGAAATGCTTTAATGAAATAAGTTTCAAAATATTCTTTAATGACTAAGAAAAAACAAATATATGGTCCTTAGGTTTCATAAAATCTTATTGTTCACAAATGGTTCTTCATAATAAAAAATATCAATGAAGTCTATCTATTGGTGATTACATGTCAAATCCTTAGAATGAATAACATGTTCAAGTTATTTTAACTATTAATAATTCATCTGTAGCTATTGGTCAAGATATGAATATAATATATTTTGATAATGCTGATTTTATTGATAGGACATGGCCTTCCTCCCCCTTCATGCAATGTTAACCTTTTTATGGAATGTTTAATTTCCTACCTCAAATGGAAGGTTGTCAAGGATTGGTTGTAAGAATGAGAACCTAAAAAGACATTCCCAAAAAAATTAGGCCTTTTCTTTTTATTAATTTGGAGTTTCTTCTCTCTATAGTCATCCTCTAGTTTTGTACTTTTGATTTTTATTTTTAATATATATATATATATATCAGGGTATGATACCCAATATTAAACTTAAGTGATAGTTGCCAAGGGGAAGGGAGGAAATGTTAGAACTTAAAATAAGTGAAACATAAATATATCCTAAGATATATAGTTCAATAAGAACTTTATATAACTCAACATTTCTTATTGGAATTGAACCCATGACCTAGAGCTTACAAATCAAGTGTCTTATCACTAGGCTAACACCTCATTATTTAGGTGATAATGGGAGCTAAGGCATAGGGTAACTATAAGACTGATATTAGTCATAATATAATCCAATAGTTGGAAATTGAGATTACATGATGGTTTTGCCCAATATTTGGAAATTTTCATTACATGATGATTGGCCTAGATAGGTAAGGTATTATACCAAACAATATTTCATGACTAGTTAAGTTAGTATTAATGTTATAGGTAGTTTATGTTTAATGCTAGAAACTCACAAGGATCAATGGTAGATGAAAATCATGAGTTAATGGTAGATCTATGCATTAATAACTTCATTAAATATTTTAGTTATGTTTTAATTAACGGTTCAGTTGATTGGTATTTTCTATTAGATTTAACAATGTATTTTGCAGCATGGACCCCATCTTCTAGCTTTCTTTAGGTGGCATCAAGGTCGTTTTCTCTACTATGAACGCGTTATAATCCCTCCTATATGTGTTTTATGCAAATTTTAGTTAGAAGGCTTAGATGAAGCTTTCAATTAAAGATTCAAATGCTAAATTAGAGCATGTAGTAGTAGCATTAGCATTTAAGCAATGTATAGTGACTAAAGGATCATAATATGTTTTGGGCATTCAATGGACTTATATTTTTGTCATAAATATGGATTTTTAATTAAATTATAATCTTATGTTATAGCAAGGCCTAACTAAGCATTAATAAGTTAATGTGGATTCTTAAGTTATTTCTAAGTTATTAAGTTTCCAAACTAAATCAATTGCTTCAATGGTTTTCTAAGTGTTAAAGTTGCATAAGAATTTATTAAGTAGTTAAGATTTAATCTATCATGCCTTATGTATGGTTTAAGATTTTATTTATCATGCCTCATGAATGGTTAAGTTTTAATTAATTTCTAAGTACAATTCTTAGGGTGTAATAGTCTCAGGATCTATAGTAATGAAATCATTTATATAAAATAATTCTAGTTAAGGTACCTAACCCTTTCATTTGAAAATTTTAAAAACTTTCTTACAATGTTAATCTTCAATTTTCAACTAAGACATGAGACTTTTAATAATATGACTTTTATCCTTAAAAGCATCATAACATTATTTAGCATAATGAGCTTTAGCAAAGACTTTTTAAGTTCAAAATCAAAGGGATTCTAGTCTAAAAGAATTTGCATTTTCTTAATAAATTTTGCAAGCTCTTCTTCAACTTGATGCTTTTACATAGTGACTTATTTTCCAAACCATCTAGCATAATTTTTAATCTACAAGTAGTTCACTATCACCATTCAATCAAACCAATATTAAGAGTAGGTTTTTTTTCTACATTTTACAAACATGTTAAAATACTTTGTCCATTTAATAATGTAAATATATAAGCATTCAAATGCAAAAGCTCATGCTTTCAAAAGAAGGAAGAATTAATCCCAATAAGAAAAGTACTTATAGAAAAATGATTTAATAAAGTAGCATCTATATGCACTTATACTTGTAAGCTTTCAAAAAGAAACATTAAAGATGTAGAATCTATTAAGCTGACAATAAATTCTATTATTTTCTTTCTAATAATTATACCAAGTATACTTCTTCTCATTAGAAAGATATGGGAATAAAGAGCTAATATCAAAAAAAAAAACTTAATTATACTAGTCTTCGTTTTCTTAAGCAAACATATTAGGAGGAAGATCATCAAGATTCTCTAAATGACTTTCAACCATATTGAAATCACATCCAATAATTTAAGGAACTTTTGGCAAAGATAGAACATATTCTTAGATCTTTGACTGATCTTTCAAATTATTAGAAGCATAAATATTATAGAGTTTGTGACATTCTATTCCTAGATGTCATAGCAATCATTAAATATACATAACATTTAACATTATATGTAATGTAACAACCCAGTGTTTTAATCCTAGGATCTTAGATTTTTATTTATTTATTTTTTTATGTTTGGTTCTTAAGCATAATGATATATTTAATATAAATTATGTTAATAATATATTATATTTTTCTAGTGATTTATTCTAGTACATTCTAATGTCTCTCTTATTCTTATGCTTATGTTATGGTTGTGCAACTTGAGCTTTGAACCTTAACTCCTTATTTACAAGCATTGACATTTTTATACATCATGGTGTATTACTTATAAACTTGAGTATGATTCCTAGAACTCTTGATAAACTTACTTATTTTATTATGTTTCAATATTATGCTTATTAAAGGTTTAGACCTTGGAACTTGCCCTCATTACATGTTTGAAAATATTAATATTTTATATTTTTTGCTTGATTATTATTTCTTGACATTTATCAATGCTTGATGCCTCTTGCAAAGGATAAGTTAGAAGGTTGGTGGTGGTCCATTCTTGGTATTTTATTAATTGTTATCACATTTTATTTAATTTATATTTTTATATTATTCAATTTTAAAATAATGTAAGAATATGATTATAAGACATGTTAATAAACATTTAGGGTCTATTCCAATTATTCTTTTATAATAATGAGATGTTAACTTCTTGGTAAAGCACTTGATCTGGAAGCTTCAAGTTATGAATTCGATTTCGATAGGTGATGCTAAGTTATATAAAGTTCTAATTGGACTATATATCTTGGGGTGTACCTATGTTTCACTTATTTTAAGTTCCCATATCCCTTGCCCCAAAATTTATTCTTTTATTTTATCTTTGAACTCGTTCTTAGACATGTGGGATTATTCTAGTACTTTCTTAGTGGCTTTAATCCATTAGATGATCATTAGACCCTTTCTATATATACATGTTACCTAATGTTTTAAAAATAAACTATTACTTTTTTATTCTTAAAATTGTCCAAACACTCCATCTTATGCCTACAAATACCTAGCAATGTTGGCTCTCTTGGCATTAATTTTGCTTTACACTCTTCCATTCTCTTGCTTGTGGCTATGCATGGTGAATCTCTTTGTGATTTTTAACTCTAAACTTATTCTTATTGATGAAGCTTAGGTCTTAATTAATCTCTTAGCTAGAGAAAATATTCTTAACTTCAACAATTTTGATAAGCAACTGACCTTCTTATACGTACTTCCTTTTTATAATGGTATACATTATTGATCTAATCATATTATACATGTTGTCAATAAAACCCTAGCTTTTATGATCAATATGTAATTTATTAATTCTATGACTTTTTTCTTAGTGCATCATGCTCATCTTTCTCCTATGACACAGTCATGATGACATTTCATAAAAACAACAATGTTAGATTACAATGACAAGCAAACATTTTGGATGTGATGAGTAGCAAGGTACCCCTATGTCCAACCATATGAATCACAAAGCATTTAAGTGTGATCCAGTCAAATTCCATAGACTTCATCATTTCCAATGTGCTAGTCCTTTAGGAAGTGAATATAACCTTAAGGTCAATCATTGTCTTCCAAATTACCCTTGTGACATTCATGGTATGGTTAAGTGTAACTAAGGCATTTTATTTTTTATCATTTTTTATGTTTTATAGATTGGTGCTCAAATATGGATAAAATAAATTTGATTAACTAATCTAAATTAATTAATTAACTAATCATTTAACTAACCCTAACAGAAGTATCTATTCACACTTTTCATACACTTCTTGAACCCATGTATTCACTACTGGGTGACCAAGCACTACGCTACTAGGCGTACCAAGTAATAACATTGCTAGGATTANACAATCGAAAGTTAGAATTTTTTTCCTAAGTGCCCATAATAGGAGTCATTGAGTGTACGGATCTTTATTCAAGCATTGTTGTATCTAAGCATGATAGTATTTGTGGTAATAAAGACAAGCTTTCTNTAAAAGCAACTAGTAGGTGTGTATTTATAGGCAATGGATAGACACTGCATTGAC
>MNCI01037350.1:37549-58494 GCA_015680685.1 Gnetum montanum
CTCCTAAGTGGGTGGTCGTGGCAACAACTCCTCTTCCTGAGTGATTGTTGGCATTTTATCCTTCATAATTTCTATCCATGAGGCCAAGGGAGCATGCCTGATAGTGTCATTTGAATAGCAAACAATACCTGTCCTCTTGCAAAGTTTTCTAATAAGGCACAGAAATGACAAGGTCTTCCTTCCATGTTTGTTCTCCTTAAAATGCTTCTCAATCTCCAAATAAATCATCTATGGAAGGTTAATGGAAAATTTCCTACTTAGAGCGACACATGCTCAAGCAGAGAAGGCAATCATCTTACTTAGCCTCACTGTTGGATTAAGGTGATAGGCCACAATCTTGAAATAAATTTTCTCCATTAATGTGAGTGCATCATACTCCTTACAATCCACCTTGTATCATCGTTGGGTCCACTCCCTTTTTACCTCAGGATAGTCTTTTGTTGATATCTCTTCCAACCGTGTTCCAATGTCTGGCAACCCTAATGTCTGTGCAGTGGCCTCCACCAAGTAGGACACTTGGATGTCCCTGATTTTTACAATGGATCCTAGCCTTGGGCTATTCCAGAAGAGATAGGTCTCTCCAATGTACCACTCCCCACTAGTCATGATGATTGGCCACATGGGAGAGGTTTGTAATTGTGTTCTAACATCCTCTAAAGCTTTTTCCAAAAATGGCCTGAAGTTTATCTCTTAAAGAACTAGTCTTTGGATTTCTTTGGGCATGATGATGTCTAGGTAGGCTTGAGTCAAAGTGAGCTTAAGCCTTGGTAGAGGTCCAGGTGCTTCTCCTCATTGAGATTGTTTAATAGGCACTTCTTCCTCTGCAATCTATCGAATAGATTCCACTTTGGGTTCCTCATGAAGAGGTATGGTTGCATGGGTCACCTCTTGTTGTTCTTGGTCTTATTCTTTTTGGTCCTTCCCAGCTATATGTCACTTCTCTTATGGTTGTGAGGGTTCTCCTTCCCACATACATTTTTGTTTGGGTTTCATCTGTAATCACAATAGAATCTTGGATTAGCAATCATTATGTAACCTTAAAAAAATTGGTATACCTTAACTCTTACGGGTGGTTACACTTGGCTAAGTTGTGATTATGGTTAATTTAATTAACTTAATTGTTATTTCTATTTATGCCTTATCATTGATAAATCATCCTAGAGTTTGTTGGAAGGGTTAACTGGGAAAAGGTTGATGTTTATGTATGATTAAGGTTACTAATCCTTGAGGAAGTTAGAAAAAATTTTCAAAAATTTCATAGGAAACCTTCAAGTTTGTGGCCCCCATGATAAATATCTTACCTCTGGTAAGTGCAAGATCGAAAAATGAAGTGATTTGGCCAAACGATTTGAAAGTAAGAGACTTTGGAAGGTATTGGGCTTTGAAAATTTGCAAAAAGTCCTTGTGTGTTATGAGAAAATTGCAAAAAATTCCAAAGTATTTGATGGTATACATACTATTCTTGCACTACATCAATGAGGCCTTGTCGATGGGGCTTTGTCAACACAGCCGATGGTGTCAATGAGGCCTTGTCAACACGCTATTAACCACCATTGGCCTTCATTAACTTTTGGTCAAACTTTCAAAATACAAGGAATTTTTTTATGAAATTAGGATCAAATGAAAGCATAGAAGACAAAGAATAGTATGAAATCATGAGAAGAGGGTGTTGAAGTTCATAAATTTGAAAAAATGGAGAAAAATTAATTTAGTGGATAAATGCAATAAAAGATTGAGTATTGAGCGATTTACACAATGGAAAATACAAAATATAATATTGTAACAATGTCAAAGGTAAGGAACCTAAACTAATCAAGCCAAAAGCTATGCAAGTGGATCCTTCCCATAGCAAGCTCATGCCCTTATTTACCCTTGCATAACCTCAACTAAGGAGTTCATGGGCACCATAGTCAATTTAATGATCATGACAAGTTAAGGACCAACCCAAAAGAATCTACTCAAGAATCCCAATATCTCAGACTAAGACATAGAGCATAACATAGAACCCAATAGTGAGGTGAGTTCTGGTAGCATGGATGGATAATAGAGAAGATGGAATGGAGTTCCAAATTAAGGTCATAAGAAGTCCCTTGTGGAATTGTGGGTGGTTAACATAACTCGAGAAGTTCCATCCTCAATCTAGATCAAAACCATCTACTTTCAATGACTTCACATCATCAATCTAAGACTGATCCATTCACTTGAGACACAAGAGTATCCCCACAAGACAACCACCATTTCACAAAGAGGAGAGAGAAGCAGGAAGTGAGAAAGAGGGGGCCTTAGTTAGGGGGGACCTTCAAGCATAGGTGTATGTCTTTCGAGTTCCATAACTAGTGCTTGTAGCCCTTTCATTTATCCAATGGATGTGCTTTGAATTCCCATTGTTGTTTTCTTTCTTTTTTCAATTTTTTTTTGAATGATGGGAACCACACCATGCAACGACATTATTTGTCTTCCTATCATTGGGTGGTATGGAATGGTAGAAAGTCCACAAAAAACACTCAAGCACTCAAGCAAGAAGAAAGGTACAAAGAGTATTAAGTCCCCTTGAAGCTGCACCCTTTATAAGCCTTTGGATCCTTCCTAATTCCAAAACTACCAAGGTCACCAATTGGTTTAAATTTTATTTAATGAAAAAGGAACCTCAAATTTTCAAAACAAGAAAAACCATAGAATTCATTGATGGGTAAATGACATGGAATCACTACTTGTTCCATGAGAAATAAACCATGTCAAAGTCATTAGACATCAGAATTCAAAAATAGAAACCAGACATCGACAATCACACATTAAGCACAAACCATCATTAGCAAATAGCAACAGCAACATTGTGTCCTATGACAATAAAGTAAATTTATTAGCAAAAATGAGAAAATATCACTTAATCTAAAGAAACAAAAAAAATAAAATATAGTAAAATATATAAGAAAATGTAAAATAAGTAAGAAAGTTTAAAGGTAGTAAAAATGATATAAAATTAGAAAAATTCGAAAGTCAAAAATTTGTAAAATCAAAAACATGAAAAACAAAAAGGTAGAAAAAGCAGAGAGGCCATGGTAATGGTTAGCATGGATGTTCATATCCCCCACAACTGAGTTGGAAGAAGGAGATCTGAAAAATAGAATGTGGGTGTTCATCAGTTGAGGCAGTAGTTACACTGGCCAATCTTGGTTCTAGGAAAGGATTGACTTGTTGGATATTGACCAACTACTTTTTATTTGGGATGTTAGGTTTATAAATTATCATGGCCCTAGAGGGAAAGGTTTGATCAATTATATAAGGTTCCTCCCACAATGTTTGGAATTTTACCTTTTGAGGTACATGTGTGGGGTTTCGGTAGAGGACCTGATCTTTTGGTTGAAACCTTACTTTTCTAATTCTAAGGTTATGGTATTACTTGCTAAATGCCTTGTTCATCTCATTCAAAGATAGGGTCACTAAGTGATTTTTGTTAAGAACGTTCAAATTGATCAATCTCTCCTTTTGTGCTAAACTTAGGTCAAGGTTTAATCCATAAGTCATTGAGAGTGTACGAAGCTTTGATGGAATTGGGAGCTTTGGAAGTTTCTCGTACACTAACTCATAGGGAGAATATCCAATAGGAAGTTTCCAAGTTGATCGGTAAGCCTAGAGAGCATCATTAAGTTTTGTGCTCCAATCCTTCCTATATTTGCTAATGGTTCATGTTAATATTTTTATAATCTCCTGGTTGGTTACCTCTACTTGACCATTGGTTTGGGGGTAGTAAGGTGTTGTTAATTTATGTTCTACCCCCAAGCATTGCATTAATTTTCTAAATGTGACACTTGTGAAATGAGTCCCATTATCAAAAATTAGTGAACATGGCATCCCAAACCTATTTACAATATGTTGTTGTATAAATCTAGTGGTAGTGGATGACGTGTAATTTGTAACGACTGCTACTTCAGCCCATTTTGTGCAATAGTCAACTGCTACTATAATATACACTTTCCCATTAGACACAGGTATGATGGGACTCGTGAAGTCAATGCCCCAAATGTTGAAAGGTTCAAGTGATTGCATCCATTGTTAAGGACCTTCCATACGAGTGGTCATCCCCCCATCACATTGACAATGTTCACAAGACTTGATAACCTACTAGGCATTCCTAAAGATTATGGGCCAATAGTATGCTGCCATTAGGATTTTTATGGTCGTGCATCTCCTTGCATAGTGGCCTTTGTAAGGTCCTTCATGCACATCTTTGAGAACACACAGTTGATCTCCTTCAAGGACATACCAATAGATCAAGCCATTGGCACATACCTTCTAAAGGTGTCCATTAATTTTCATGAAGTATTTGAGCCAATGAAGAAATTGTTGCTTTTTCCTAAAATTCAAGTCTTGTGGCATATCTTGAGTGAGAAGATATGTGAGGATGCCATTATACCATATTGCATATTCAAGAATTTGTTCATTTATTGCTCTAGTAAGGAGGAGTTCATCTGGAAATTGATCAAAGAGCAAGCTCTCCTTCTCTTTGTATCTCATCTTAAGTAAGAAAGCTAGTCGACAATCACATTCTTGGTCCCTTTTCAATCTACCATAGTAAGATCAAATTCCTATGAGATCACAAGCCACCATATAACACAAGGGCTTACCGTTGGCTTATTCATAAGGAAGTGAATTGCACTGTGGTCCATATGTACAAATACTTTGTAATCTATTACATAATGTCTAAACTTTTCTAACACATACACCACTACCATTAATTCCTTCTCCGTGGTGGTGTCATTTAACTGTACTCCCATAATTCTTTCACTCACACTATGGATATAATATGGATGTTTGTTATCATCCATCTACATGATTACTACTCCCAAAGCATAGTTAGATGCATCTGTCATGATATGGAATGGTTTGGACCAATCTAGTGCTTGTAGGATTAGTGTTTTTACAAGTTTCTCTTTTAATTGTTAGAATGTGTTTTCACATTCCTTGGTCCAAATGAAACATGCATCTTTCTTTGTAAGTTCTACCAATGGGTTTGCAATCTTAGAGAAATTCTCCATAAAGTGCCAATAGTAAATAGTGTGTCCAAGGAATGACCGAACATCTTTAATAATCTCTAGTTGGCGTGTTATTCCTTGGATGACCCTTATCTTCTCTGGGTCTACCTCAATCCCTTTTTGCAAAATTTAGTGCCCTAGAATAATGCCTTCTTGAACCATGAGATGGTTCTTTTGCTAATTGAGCCATAGGTTTGTCTCAACACATCTCTTTAGTACTTACTCAAGTCAGTCCAAGGCTTGCTCAAAGGTAGCTCTATAGATGGAGAAGTCATACATGAAGACTTCAACACCACTACCGATCTGTTGTTGAATGATACTAAGGACTAAGCATTGAAATGTTCCAAGGGCATTGCATAGGCCAAATGGCATCTTACAGTATGCAAAATTTCCCCATGGCCTCATAAAGGTTATCTTGGCTTGGTCTTCAGGCACAATTTGGATTTGGTTATAGCCACTATAACCGTCAAAGAAATTATAATAAGAATGCCCAGATATGGTGTCTAATACTTGATCCACAAATGGAAAAGGAAAGTGATTCTTAAATGTTTCCATATTTAACAACCTAAAGTTAATGCAAACCCACCATTTACCATCCTTCTGTGGTATAATTACGAGTGGGCTAACCCACTCACTATCTATGATTGGATAGATAAACCCTACCTTGAGGAGTTACTCTATCCCTTTCTTAATGATTTGCTTCAATTTGGAGTTTAGCCACCTCTATGGCTATTTTCTAGGCTTCATGGTTGGGTCAGTGTAGATGCGATGCTAGCATATCCTTGGATCAATTCTTGTTAGCTCTAGATATGACCAAGTGAAGGTTGTTGACTATTTATTCACCACATTAATCTTGACATTAATGATGATTGGTTTACCATTCTTTAAAAATGCATACTCCATTCCAACTAATAAATTTTTTAGTTCTAAGGGATTTTTCTTAAAGTGATCAAGGATCTCCAACTCTCCCCAATAGTTATCATCATCTTCATTAGAGAGTTGGGAATGCACTGGTTTAATTTTGTCCATGCCTTCTACATATGTGTAAGTTAAGCTCTCAATTGGTTCCATGCATATTATGCTACTATCTAAATTAGCTATTAGCCACAAGGTGCCCTTCTACTTTGTGGCTACTGCATACAGATACCACTGAATATTAATTTCTTATGCACACTAATTACATGTCTTAATGTATGTGCTTTTGATTAACCAAATTTTTGCACACAATTGCACCTGTTATCACTGTATGCAATGCATGGAATACACTTCTTCTCAATTTTTCCTAAGTCATTCTTCTTAAATATTTCAAGAGATAGGTCCCTTATATGCATTCACGCACTAACCGTGCTTAACCAAGCCATTTCCATAATAATGGAAAATTCACTTTTGCAATTTTCCACCTTGATAACCAAAAAAATAGCAGAATAGGACCATCCATAGACTATGGTCATAATGTCCTCTACTAATCCTAAGGGAATAGTAATCAATTGATCTACTAATTCTAAATGGATGTTGCTCTTCTTAAGAGGTGGTAGTTCTAGGCTTTGTACATATCATGGGAGATGAGGTTAACTCTAGAACTAGAGTCAAGAAGAGCCTTGCATGGCTCTTGTCTAGCAATCTATAGAAAGATGAGTAGACTTCTTGGGTTAGATCTTTTTATAGGAAGGTTTTCAGCCTTGATCCAGTCAGAAACAGCATGAGTTAGCATTACAATGTGGATCCCAGGTGGCACTTGGTTTGAAAGGGGATTAAAGGTATTTGATGCAGAGGATGAGGGTACTAGAGATGCAGGGTGATTGGCTAAAGTAGATTATGAGGGTTGGATAGGACTGCTAGGTTGATGAAATGTTGTTTCCTTGATCAATTATCTAGACCACTTAGTTGAAAAACTAGTTGTGAGTGTACAACCCTTGTAGCATTTTATTGTTGTGGCTATGGAGGATTTTCACCTTGTATGGATGGAGCAGAAGGTAACTGAGTTGAAGGTGGAGGTGTAGGTGTAGAGGGATGTGGAGGATGATAAGGATACGGATATGGGTTTTTCCCTCAAGTATATGGTGAATGTGTTCTATGGTACTTTGAAGGGTAATAGTGATGTTGGAATGATGCATGACTTGCCAAACTTCTAGGGGAGATGAGTTGCTGAACATAGTACCTGTATGGATNAAACTCATCTCCCCTAGAAGTTTGGCAAGTCATGCATCATTCCAACATCACTATTACCCTCCAGAGTACCACCATACACATTCATCATCTACTCAAGGGAAAAATCCATATCTATATCCTTATCATCCTTCACATCCCTTTACACCTCCACCTCCGCCTTCAACTTAGTTACCTCTTTCTCCATCCATGCAGGTTGAAATTACTCCACAATTACAATAATGCAATGCTACAAGGGATGTACACTCATAACCAGTATTTCAACTAAGTGGTCTGAATAATTAATCAAGGAAATAACCTTTCTTCCAACCTAGCCATCCTCTCCATCCCTCATAATCTACTTTGGCTAATCACCCTGCATCTCCAGTACCCTCATCCTCTGCATCAAATACCTTCAAGAAACCTTCAATCCAAGTTCCACATAGGCTCTACACTATAATGCTAAATCATGCAGTTTCTGACTAGATCAAGGTTGGCAACCTTCCTACAAAAAGATCTGATCCAATAAGTCCACTCATCTTTCTATAGATTGCTGGATGAGAGCCATGCAAGGATNCCTCTGTGAGTAACCATGGCCATGGCATCTATGTAAGAGTGAATAGTATTGGCCCATGGTAGCATCCAAGGGTTCATGTATTCCTTGTTTCCAACCTTGGATTATCTGTCTTAGATTAGACACTCTAAAGTACGTTTGATATTTGTCATTGAATAGTTCTAACATGGTACTCCACCTTTGGATAGATTCTAATTCTAAGGATTGGTACCAACTTTAAGCTTCCTTAATGAGTATCCCTGGGAAAAGCTTGAATTTCTGCTACTTGTTTTCGATATTCTATAAGGCACAAGCATCTTGAAAAGCTTGTAGATGTGTTTGCAAATTAGAATTATATCCCCCATCAAATCTTGGGATATTATTCATATCTAGGTGTGTAATCCGACTATCCTTCATATGCCTAGTTTGGATTCTTATTGCCTTTACAATGTTAGGCATACTTTAAGTTGGTAGTAAAGGTTCATCATCATCACTGCGTTGATGATGTTGATAATGGTTTCGGTCACCCCTTCAATTTTGGTAGCCTTCACAGTCATTATTATTTCGTTGATCACCTTCATCATAGTTTTTTCAATAGCAGCTTCCATGAGAACCATCAGATGAAAAGGAATGTTCAAAATTAGATGAAGAGGATGAAGAAGAAGGTGGACCACTACTGCCACTGCGGTGTCTACCACCACTCTTACGCTTTTTATGATCACCATCATTAGATCCCTTGTTATTGTAATGTTCACCTAAGTCCCTACCTTGGCTATCACTTTTTCTTAACCCTAGTTTATGAATAGCCAGTTGCAAGGTTAAGTTCACACCCTTGCCGTCAATAGTAGGGGGTGGAGAATCTTCATGTTGAAAACTTTCTAAGGGAAGATCCACATTGTCCTCTTGATCTAGTAGGAATAAGGGATTTGTGTAATGTTTCCCCTTTGTGGCTTCATGGATTTTCTCTTGATGTTTATCTCACTTATGTTATCTTTTAGTGGGATAGTAGTTATAAGTGTCATATCTCTTCACAACATATTTTTCTTGAAGATCTGCTATGCCCAATTTCTTAAGGGTTTTAAATAACATTCTAGGCATAGATCTATTAGGGGGCAAGATGATGTCTCCCTCCATATCACACCATCACATCTATTCATCCTGATGTAGGATGAAGGTGAAATTCAGCATAAACTCATCTAGATGAGTGTATACCACCTTGCATTCCTATGGGACTGGTGGTTTACTATCTTTAGGCTTACGAGAAGAAGAAGAAATTTTGTAAAAAAAAAATGAAATTATCAATGTGCTTCTATAATGTATGTATAGTGGGAATGTTCTTGACCTTTAGGTTCATACAATGATATTAGTGTAACCACTTAGACCTAAATAACACACATTCCACAAAGTCCTTAGCAACGGTGCCAATGATGAGCAACAAAGTACCCCTATGCCCAACCATATGAATCACAAAGCATTCATGTGAAATTTGGTTGAATTCCATAAACTTTGTCATTTCGAGTACACTAGCCCTTTAAGAAGTGAACCTAGCCTTCAGGTTAATCGTTTTCTTCCCAATTACACTTGTGACATTCATGGTATGGTTAAGTGTAACTGAGGCTTTTAATTTTTATCATTTTTCATGTTTTATAGATCAATTCTCAAATATGAATAAAAGATACTTGATTAACTAATCTAAATTAATTAATTAACTAATCATTTAACTAACCCTAACATAAGTATGCATTCCCACTTTCTGTACATGTCCCAACCAACCAACAATGATGCAGCCAACAAACGACAACTCATCAAGATGCATATGAGTGCATTTAATATGTTAGAAAGCTTAAGAAGAAAAATAGAATGCATTCAATATAATTTTTAGTAGAGGTAACTAATATATGGATGGCTAGTTGGGTAATGAACTAACATTGTGGAGGATACAACATGGTACTTAATCCACATTACTGGTGATTATCATGTAGCCAATATCAAGTCTAATTTTAGGGTAGTGGTGATAAGATAGGACCCAAGAAAACTACCAACCATAAGGTAACCCAATAGTTAGTCTAGAAATGCATGATGATTTTTTATTCAATGGTTATTCTTATCTTACCTAAGGATTAGCCTAAATAGGTAGGGTATTATACCAAATAGTCCTTAATGTCTAGTTAAGTTAGTATTAGCCTTATAGTTCTTCCAAATGTTTGATGCTAGAAACCTCATGATAAAACCCACAAGTAGAAAAATATGGCTAATGATAGATTAATAAATTAATGATTATTCTAATGGTTTGGTTAACAATCACATTAATGATTATGTTGATTAACTATTTAGTTAATTGGTTATTGTTGTTGGCTCTAACAATGTGTTTTATAGCATGAACCCCATCTTTCAACTTGTTCAAGGTGCTATCAAGGTAATTTTCTTTACTATCAAAGATCTTCTAATCTTTCATACATTTGTTTCATGTAGATCTTAATTATAAGGCTTCAATACAAGTTCTTAGTAACATTATAGATGCTAGATTATAGTATGCAACAAGAGCATTGGTAATTAAGAATGCTTTGTAACAAAGGATTCAAGCATTGTTGTATCTTGGAGCCATGTCATGAAAATGTAAACATATCTCATATAATTATATTATGTATCTCTTATAACTAGTATCACAAAGAATTATGGTTATGTTGTCGGCATGACATTGCATGGATTTTGTTAAGTGATGTATTCTCTATGGTTTGCTCAAGTATGCTAATTGGCTATTTAGGTTTATACTAGGTAATTTAATATTATCTAATGATTTAATTTTGGATTTTAAGTTTTGCATATAAACTATATGAAATTCAATCATGCTCCTTAAGTAATTTTACAAATTTATCTATAGTTAATTTTGGGGTGTGATAGGAATGAATACAATAGAAAAAATACAAAAGGAAATAAAACGGAACTTTATTAAAGTAAAAAATATGACATAATTGAGTATATCTAGGTCATGCTTTGAGGGTTCCTTTCAATTATCTTCCTTCAACATCTATCCCTTAGAGAAAATCTAGCACTTCCACCATGGTTAGGCTTGCACCTGGTCAAAAAGAATGATCAATTTACTTACTATCACACTTCAACTTTTCTTTATCAAGTTCAAAAATCCCTATTGATCTAACCTCTAATTCCCAAGCATAAATTCTTTAGGTCAAATTCCTAAAGATCACCTCAAGAGACATGTCCATTATTACAACAAGCCCTGTCATTACAGATCTTATTACAATAATTATATGATTTTTTCTATTAACATCTTCATGATTAAAAAATGGCTAAATTTTTGGAATTGGAATTACTCCCTTTAACTTTCATTCATCCTCGAATGAGTCCACATCAACAACTTATCCATGCTCTAGTACTCCAATGCTTTGATTTTTCATTATGAAATAGAGTTAAATATTTTAAAGTTTTTCCATTTATTTTACAAATAAAATATAAGTGAGAAAATATTTAAGAAAAATAATCTACCATCATGTCAATAACCTACATTAGTTCTCATGGCAATAATAAGAGGTGAATTAAAGATCTACCAATCACCAATCCAAAATCCTAATTAAAGTTATACTATGTATATCTCATGTCTCTAGTTACCCAAGTGAAAGTAATAAAAATCATTATTTCCAACTTATATTATCAAAGAATATTTACTTACCCAAATTAATGAATTTAAATTAAATAAAGAAAGGAAATTAGATAAAAGAAGAAATAGAAGATGGTTTAAGAAACTTCTTGATTTTCATCTCTTTCTAGGAGTTAAGAATATAATCATAGTTCAATGATAAGGACAACATGATTAAATGGTCATGTTTGAGATGGTAAGCCTTAATCTTACTTATCAATTTCTTTCTTTAAAATTAACTCTAGTAGTTTGATAACTTGAAACAATCAAGCGTTAAACCAAAATAATCCAATGTTTCAATGAATAAAAATGTTGTTTCATCTTTAGTAATTATGATTGCATAATTAGTAAGCCATAGTTATTTATGATTACTATCTCTTTGCATCATCTACCTATGAATTTAGAAATTTGACTTGTGTATGGATGATTCAATGTACATCAGGTATGCACTAGCCAGTAGAATAGTATGATGAATTCATAAAACCTTGATCATTTTTTCTTTCTCATGGATATCATATGCCTTGATGAAACAAAGTCATGATTCTCCATGATGACCACTCTCTAGTTGATATGTCTCGATAGCAAGTTGATTTTTTGGTTTAGCTTTCTTCCCTAGACTCCTTATCATCTTTCTACCCCTTCTTAGGACACTAACTTTGGCAATGTAACTAAACATAAATAAGAGTTACTAGCCTATATCTATATAACTTATTTACCTGATCCTAATGTCAAGATGACTAGAAAGGATTGAATTTATTAAACATAATCATTAGATGGTTGAATATGATTATTTGATCTCGAATACGGATCTATTAAGGCATAGTTAAATTTTTCACCTACTTATTGCCTTCTCAAATGACTAATCTAACATCATCATTGGACTTGGAAGGCCAAAAAATATTAGAAATGACTATCTATTTATCCAAAATGGATAAAAAATACTCAAGTTATACTATTTCAAGGTTTTTTACATTTAAAATAAGAAAATAGCTATGTTATCCCTAAACAAAAATTATTAATTAATTTTCTATACTCGAAATCCTAAAACTGACTATAGTAATGTGTTTAGAATAAAAAGTCCTAGGAAACTAGTTATTTGTTCAAAATGAACAAAATATGGTCAAGTTTCTTTTCTCATGAATAACTTTTTATTAAGAAGAAGATAGGTCCCAATAATATGGCCTTCATAACAATAATAGTTGCAACATCCTCATTAATTATAATATGTAAATTTTTAGGAAAACTAGTGATTCCTTTCCTTGAGGTTTAATTCTATTTTTCTCTATTGTAAATCAATCTCTATAAAATAATGTATACACTGTACATCATCTAGTAATTTTTTTGACTTTGTTTTATGGATTGTACCAATACTACTAATAATTTCTCTTTCAACACTTTGAAAAATAAGAGGACGATTTTATAATTTCATACAATAAGGAATTTTAGAATAATCAAAAGAATTAGGATCAAAATTGACTTTCTATCCATGAGAAATAAAAATATTATACTAATTCATAAAAAATTTAAGATCTAAGGATTTTTTAACCATTTTAGAATTAGCTCATTTGAGATGTAAAAAAAATAAAAATAGGATTTTTCAAGGCTAATCTTCAACCCACAAAAAGAAAGAATAATTATTTTTTATGTGATGATTGAAGAGTTCCTAATTGGACTTGATAGTATTTATTAAAGCAAATGAAATATATATATAAAAAAATAAGTAGTAAACTTATAATGCAATGAATTCCTCTTCAAACAAAATTTGAATAAGAAATCATATGAGATGAAGAATTGGTGCATTTTAAATAATTTTTTTATTTTTTAACATGTCCTAGCCAAATAGATAAGGACATTTCAAATTCAAATATTAATACACTTGAATTAGATATTTTTATTCTCTAATCAAGTTGATTAGCATATTAAAACCAAAGATGTTGAATATCTAAGTAATACGATTTGAAGGAAGAAGTTTATTGTTTGCCCTAATGACCTATTTTTTAATTTTTTTTATTGGATGTGTAAATCTTAAAATATTGGAATTGATTTTTCTTATATGCCTTTTTCATAATTAGGTAAACACAAAATTTGATATCAACTTTTTTTCCAAAAGTCATTCTCTAAGTAAGATTAACCTTAAAAATGGGATGAACAAATGGAAACAAGGGTATATGGCTACCTTATTCTTCATCAAACAATGAAGTGTTAGCCTAGTTTTAAGACTCTTAATTTAAACTCTCCAAGTTATGGGTTGATTCTAGTGGACAATGTTAAGTTATATAATTCTAATTAGACTATATATCTTGGGTTTAAGCTTATATTACAATTATTTTGAGGATCCAATACCTTCCAACCATTCCCCCTAACCCCTATTCCCCCACCAAAAAATTACTATTAATGCTTTTGAAAAATTCATCATCTAGGTTAGGATGACTTAGGAAATTGTGCCAACATGATCAATTTTAGGGTTAAATCACTCAATTAATGTCATTAGCTTCTAATACTAACCAGAACATTTCTTTTATTAAGTTAGATTATGTCAAAGTTTATGATGGGATTGAACAAAATTACATTATTTCTTGCCTCTATAAACTAGAATTTAGTGATTATTTTATTCATCTTGTTCACACCCTACTCACTTATGCTAATGCTCAAGTTGCTACTAATTTTGGATTAAGTTTCTTCTTTTCTCTTTAATGGTCAATTCATCAAGGTTTTCCTCTATCTCCCTTTCTTCATTAAGTTCAATGCTAACTTTCTTTTACATAATATACATTATGATTTACAAATTAATATCATTAAAGGAATTTTAATTGATGATCATGGTATGTAATTTCTTAACATGTATTTTATAAATGATTTTTTTATGATCAACAATTCTTTACAACATATGAATACTCTTTTAGCTAGAGGATTACTACATGTTATCTGGCTCTTGGCTCAATTGGCAAAAAATCTACTATTTACTGTAATGGTAATATTGATGACTGGATTACTCTAATTTCTTGGAAAATATTTTAAAAATATTTATTTTCAAAGTTTTAGGAATATCTTTTTCTTTTGAGCCTAATCTTACTATGTTATGAAATTATATGTTAGATTTGAAAAATTTTAGTTAATCTTTTTATTATGTTCTAAATAGAATGTTGGTGCCTCATGATCTTTTACAAGGAGATTCACTTTTCATAACTAATAGTAATATCAATATTATAGAGATCAAAGATCGTAGCTCTTTTTATAATGATGACTGATCTTCATAATGCTTGGTAGTTCTGAGTATCATATGGCTTATTAATTTGGCTACTTACGAAGCCTTGTATGATGAACAAAATTACATTGTACTAATTCCATAACTTGATATTCATTCCTTATTCTGATAATTCATAACATCATCCTTTTTGTATCTATAGATTCTACCTTGCTAAGAACTTCTTGTGTTTTGGTGATGTTGCTCTTTCTAGCACTACATCTTCTTTTGGTTCATATTCACTTCTCCATCATAAGATAATACACTTACGATTGTAGTTCGTAACTCAATCTATTACCAACTACTATATTTGAACTTGCTTCATTGTACTTGGTTAAGTTCCTCCTAAACTTAACTTCACAAACTTCTCTCACACTTCATTAAGTCATCACTAACTTAACTTCACTGGATTTTACAAAATATTTCTTTATAGCATATTCTTCTTGGCTACATTCTTAAAATGCTTATCTTTTCTTGTTACTCATTATAGGTCTTCTAGAAATTTTCCTTAGTTGTTTAGTCTTACATGGGCTAAGCCCTTTTCAAATTCCTTTACCAATCCACAACTTGGCCTATTACAAACTATGACCTCATTTGTAGTTTGTCCCTCTTATAAATGATCTTCTCTTCCTGTTTAGGAAACTGGACCAATTTATAAATCTCTCACCTTCGATCTTCTTGTCCTATTTAGAAGATTAGATTCTTTTTTACTTCTTATTCTTACGAATAATTTGATAACCTTTTGGTTTTGAAGTTTAGGTTCTTATTACGACTCCTATGCTTCGTAACATCTTACTTCACTACTGCATACTCATATTTCGACTTTCATAACTTTATGGATTATTATGATTTGTAAATACTTATGTGTTATGAACATCATTGTAGCTATTATTCCAATGTTACTTCATATTCATATCTTCTTTATTTTTGTTCCATTATTATTATTTATTGTTCCAAGTTATTTCATGTTGTTCTTACTATTTTGTCATTGTTCTACATTCCAAGATTCCTTCTTCTTATTTTCATTCCATCTTGATCCATATATTATAAAGTAAGAACCTACATTTTTTTATCCTTCGTAAGGAGTTTCGAATCTTTACTGAATCATCATGATCATTTGTAATTGCTAATAGATTATGTTAAAAAACTAATGATTGTACCTTAACTTAGCAATATACTCTAACACTCTCTTTCAAGCATTAATTTCTTAACTTGATCTTTCATGTTTACGAATTCATGAGTGGTCATAAATTTTCCTTCTATCTTCAAATAATAAGTTTTCTTTCTCCCATTTTCTCATGAATTTAAATAGATGACACTTAGCCTTTCTTGCTTTAGGACTTCATCAATTGTTCTTCTTTGTCTACATCTTGCAATTTTGATCATGATTTTATCTTCTCTTCTTTACTTTTGACAAGATCAATTTCTTTACTAGACGCCTTCATTTATAATATCTGACAGTAATTTTATTTATTTTAAAATTCAACATTACGAAGTTTAGAATTGATTATTATGATCACTTCTTAGTCTTTCTTATTTATCTTAAAATTTGAGTCAATAATGTGCACGAAATGAGTCCTAAGTGATGTATAGTATTAAACTTCCTATGTAGTGAATTTTAATTCTTTCTATACAACCCTCATAAGGATCTATGCGATCCTAATATGGGTTTTTGTATTCTTAGTGAGAGCCTTCTAAGATCTGTTTGAAGTTGGGATTGATCCATCCCTTGAGTGAAAGAATTATCATTCACGTATGATAACATTCTATCACATTTTACTTTTTTTGATGTCCTAGAATCTTATGATCTTCTTTTCATTTCTAGCAAAATCTGGGATAACTCTCCTATCTCATATTATGTTCTTTCATTATTTAACATGTGGATTAGTGCTTATGGTTTGTGATGGGATCTTTATCTTTTGTTATCACTTTTTATATTGTTGAAACTAGAATTCCTCCTTTATCAATCTCTACCATAGATTTTTAGATAAAGCTTTTGTCTCGGAATTCATGTCAAAATTTGGTCTAAAATTAGATCACAACTGGAACTTGTCTTTTGATACTCATGAATTGGAATACCAAGATAAGTTATTGAAACTTCAAGATACATTTTCATGGGTTCTCATCTCAATGATTAATCTAAATTTGGTCACCTTTTATTATACTTCTTATCATATTTCATCCAACATGTGGTAATAACTTATTATTTTTAGAAAAAATTACTCATTGACAGATGCTTTCATCTTCATGATCTAGTGTTTATAACAAGTTTTCCTTCCTAAAACTTGGACAACTGCAACTCCTTTCTTGATGTGTAGCTCATCAAGTAGGAAAATGGTACAAATTAGTACCCATGATTGTAGTTCAAATTCTTAACTTTTCCATATTTAAAATGGTACTTTAGTTGTTCTTCAATTGCCTTCCTTAACTAATTATATTCTCCTTTTGTTTTAATTTTGTTTAACTTCTTCTTGACATAATTATGGTTTCACTGGTAGTTTTAATTTATGATTATTTTGAAGTATTATTTCACCTAATACATGCCTTTTCATACTTAATTTATAGATGATACTTCATATTTACTTCCTCGATATAGATCTTCTTAGTTTTCTAGATCTTTGCATAGGTCTACCACTATTATTAAAACTCATGTTCACCTTATCTTCATTTAATTTCTTCTCATATTCAATTTCCCTATAATTTTATTATGAACTTATATTTCTTAACTAAAGCTTTGCAATGTCCACTCTTCTTACTTCTTTTTTTTATTCATTGTAAAATCCTTTGAATTTCATATTAAGATGTCATCTCTCCTACTGGTGCTCCAATATCATGTGATGTTTTAAAACTTTTGGTTAATCTTTTCATTGTGTTCATAATAGAACATTGGTGTTCATGATTTTTTCTAGGGAGATTTACTTTTTGTAACTAATAATAATATCAATATCATGGAGATGTAAGATCATAGCTCTCTTAATAATGATAATTTCTCTTTATAATTCCTAAAAATTCTAAGTATTGTAAATCTTACTAATTTGGCTACTTATGAATCCTCTTAGACCCTTATTCTAGTAATTCATAACATTATCTTTGGGCTTCTTGTATCTCCAGATTCTACCTTGCTAAGAACATCTTGTGTTTTAGTGATGTTACTCTTACTAGTGGTGCTTTTTCTTTAGTTTGTATTCACTTCTCCATCATGAGATAACATATTTACAACTGTAATTTATAACTCAATCTATTACAAACTCTTTTACTTGGACCTGCTTCAATATACCTCATTAAGTTCTTCTTATACATAACTTCACAAACTTCTCTCATACTTCATTAAGCATCATTGAATTAACTTCACTAGTCTTTACAAAATATTTCTTCATAGCATATTCTTCTTGGCTACATCCTTATGATGTAGAAATTTTCCTATTACTCATGATAGGTCTTCTAGAAATTTTTTCTAATTGGTTAGCCTTACATGGACTAGGTCCTTCCTAGACTTCTTCAACAATCCATAGCTTGACCTATCATAGATTACTACCGATGAGAGCAATTACTCTAATAATTAGAGTGGTTATTATTAAGGCGATTACTCTAATTATTAGAGTGGTTATTATTATAGTTACTCTAAGTATTAGAATGGTTATTATTAGAGTGGCAGTTTCTCTCTTAAATTAGAAGGGTAGTTTCTCTAAAATTAGAGTGGAAGTTTTTGTAATTATTAGAGTAGTTGCTCCCAAACCTATAAATACAGTGCCCAAGTGCACAATAGGGAGTAGAAAAGAAGAATAAAGAGAAGAAGAATTCAGAAGAGGAAGTCTTTTAGGAGTCAAGTAGCGAAACTCTAGCCAAGTGCCTACAGCAGAAGGTTTAAGTGTGGATGGATCTTTATTCGAGCATTGTGTATCTGAGCACACCTTGTGTATGGAAATAAAGACGAGCTCTTGGATTCATCCTTGCAGCACTTGAGATTTGTTTTCTTACTCATTTTCCTTATTTTATTTTCTTCTACATTTATTTTATTTTATTATTTTATGCACTTTACATTTCTGTTATTAGCACACACAGTACGATCACTTCGAGCATGCATGTAACACTTGGTAACCCAGTAACGATTAGCGTTTGGTAATCCCAGTATTATTGTGCTAGTTCAAGATGTGTACAACAAGTGAGAATGGATACTAGTGTTAGGATTAGTTAACACCTAGTTAATCAATAGTTAAGGTAACTTGGTCACTTAGTTATCTCTCTCTTTCCCTATTAGCACAAGACATAAAAACATAAAAGCTATAAAAATCATATGCCTCAAGCTTACTTAACCATACAATCGTGTCATACAAGTAAGTTTGCGAAGACAAAAATCAACCAACCCGTCCTTGTTCCACAAAGGTGCATAGGCACTTAGTCCTTGGAATTTGACCAGATTGTGCATAAAATGCTTGTATTCATATGGTTGAGCATAGGGGTACCTCGCCACTCATCATTGGTGTCATTGCTGGGGACTTAGTTGTTTGTGCACTAATTAGAACATAGGAAATCATTCACATCATTGGAATAAACCCTTAGGGTTGATTAAGAAAATAATAAATAAGAATACATTACACACTGAATAGACAATCATGTCTCCTTCTTCTTACAAAATTGTCTCACTACCTAGGTCTGAAATAGGAAACAATCAACAACATAATACACATGACGTTGATCCGTCAGTCCCTCAACAAGTTCGAGTTGTATATTCATCCTGATGAGTATATACCAAACTTCACCTTTATCCTCCATCAAGATGAACAACTACGTTGGTGAGACTTACAAGGTAACATAGTGTTACCTCCTGATTGTTCAGTCCCAAGCATGCTTCTTTGTGCTCTCACACAAATTGACATGCTACACTTATACGTAGAATACGTTGTGTAAAACCATGGCTCGAGAGAATACCATCCCACAGAGGCACAATGTCAAAGGGATTTGCAACAAGAGAGACATCATAAGTCTTTAAAGCGTAAGTCGTCCCAAGATGTCCCACATGTCTTAAGTGAAAATGAAGGTGGTGAACCTACCTCAGGCAGTTGGCCACACAACAATGTTCCTCCCTTTGATTTTGGCCAAGGGGTTGTGTCTCAGAACCTTCATTTCACTATTCATAACCCAGGGTCTAATACCCACAAGCATAAAGGATCCAAAAAAGGGACATGGACACATGATAAAGATGAACATTCTGATAGCAATCACAATCGAGGCCAAGACCGCAGAAGAGAAGGTAGTAGACATCGTCATGGTGACAATTCTCCTTCTTATTCACCTTCATCATCTCCTTCATCCTCTCCTTTAGTGTCCAGATGTAGTCATAAAGAAAAAGACCATGGGGATAAAGGTAGGCAAAGTGGAAGTCATAGACGAAATAGTTAGGAAAGGGGACAAGGGCACTCTAGAGAATCACAACATAGAAGAAGGGAGAATAGGGAACAATGTAGGCATCATAGACGCCATGGACGAGACGATCATGATAAACCCCTACTCACTACTTGAAGTATGTTAGACATAACTGAGGTTGTTAGAATTCTAACTAGGCACCAGAAAGATAGTAGGATCAAAAGATTAGATATGAACAATATCCCACGATTTGAAGGAGGATACAATGCTGATCCTCAGAATCATCTACAAGCATTCCATGATGCATGTGCTTTACAAAATATAGAGAACAAATGGAAAAAACTTAAGTTATTCCTATGGACACTAGTTAAAGAAGTAGAAAGTTGGTACTGGTCCTTAGAACTAGAATCTATTCATAGATGGAGTACTATGTTACAATTATTTAACGATAAGTACCAAACGTACTCCCGAGTGTCCAACCTGCGAAAGAAAATCCAAGGCTGGAAACAAGGAGGACATGAACCCTTGGATGCTACCATGGGCTGATACTATGCACTGTTACACCATTTTCTTAGCCATGGTTATTCACAAAGGAATCAACTGCGCCATCTCATGGATGGGCTTAGGCATGAAACGAGAAGAACCCTTGGGACTTATGCCCAAAGGAGACTATCTGAGCTTAGGTCCCATCAAATTCAAAGACTATTGAAGCAAGTTGCTAAGGAAGAAGGTGAGCTANACTCTTGCAGATGTGAGATTATAGGGCAACATCCCTTAGGATGGTTATATTGATATATCTCACATCCACTATCATTGTATGTTTCCAAATCCATAACCTCTTCAATGGTGGAAATGTTTCCCTTACCCTTGCTATGTGCATGTTCAACTTCTCTTTTTTTCTTTTTTCATGATCACTACCTTGCTCTCTAGACTCCTCTACTATTTTAAGAA